>LKNJ01001764.1:13073-95314 GCA_002120245.1 Maccullochella peelii
GTAGTAATGTTTGCCTAATGGCGTGTAGTCCAGTAATAGTAATTCAAAAGTTATTAAATAATGGTCGGATAAAAACGGATTCTGTGGAAAGACTATTAGATGTTCAATTTCAGTGCCATAGACCAGAACAAGATCGAGGGTGTGGTTAAAACAGTGAGTGGGTTTATGTACACTCTGACAGAAGCCAATCNAATGTTTGCCTAATGGCGTGTAGTCCAGTAATAGGAATTCAAAAGTTATTAAATAATGGTCGGACAAAAAAGGATTCTGTGGAAAGACTATTAGATGTTCAATTTCAATGCCATAGACCAGAACAAGATCGAGGGTGTGGTTAAAACAGTGAGTGGGTTTATGTACGGCCAGATTTCTAGATATGAGAGCGGCCCCATCCAAAGTTGGATGAATGCCGTCTCTCCTAATTAGACCAGGTCTTCTCCAGAAAGTCCGCCAATTATCTACAAAGCCCACATCATTACCTGGACACCACCTCGACAACCAGCGGTTGAATGATGACATGCGGCTATACATGTCATCGCTAGTAAGATTTGGTAGGGGCCCAGAGAAAACTACGGAGTCCGACATTGTCTTTGCATATGTACACACCGACTCAACATTAATTTTCGTGACCTCTGATTGGCGTAATCGAGTGTCATTACCGCCGACGTGAATAACAATCTTAGCATATTTACGCTTATCCTTAGCCAGCAGTTTTAAATAGGATTCAACGTCGCCCGCTCTGGCCCCAGGGATGCATTTGACTATGGTCGCTGGTGTCGCTAACTTCACGTTTCTCAGAATAGAGCTGCCAATAATCAGAGTTGGTTTCTCAGCNATCATTTTCTACATCCACATGAATATTAAAATCACCTACAATGATTACTTTATCTGTTTTAAGGACTAAACCTGATAAAAACTCTGAGAATTCAGATAAAAATTCAGAATACGGTCCAGGAGCGCGGTACACTATAACAAACAGAAGTGGCTGTAGTGTTTTCCAGGTTGGGTGTGAAAGACTAAGAACAAGGCTTTCGACGAGTTATAATTTAGTTTAGGTTTAGGGTTGATTAATAGGCTTGAGTCGAAGATGGCTGCGACTCCACCTCCTCGGCCTGTGCCTCGAGGAATGTGAGTATTAATGTGACTGAGGGGGGTGGATTCATTTAAATTAACATATTCATCATGACGCAGCCAGGTCTCAGTAAGACAGAATAAATCAATATGATAATCTGATATTAGATCGTTTACTAGTACAGCTTTAGATGACAGAGATCTGATGTTTAAGAGTCCACATTTAATTCTCTTATTTTGTTGCACTGTTGCAGTGGTGGTTTTAATTTTTTTGGGGGGGTTATGTATAACTCCTCCTCTGTTTGCTTTTGATTTAAAGAATTTAAGTGGTCGGGGGGCAGACACCCTCTCTATGGAGTTTAGGCTGGGTAACTGTGGAAGCGCTGAGAAGCGTGTAGGACTGCGACTCTGCCTCCTGATCTCAACTCTGAGCAGTCATGGCTTTGGGCCACTAATAAAGTCGGCCAGATTGCTAGAAATGAGAGCGGCCCCATCCAAAGTTGGATGAATGCCATCTCTCCTAATCAGACCAGGTCTTCTCCAGAAAGTCCGCCAATTATCTACAAAGCCCACATCATTACCTGGACACCACCTCGACAACCAGCGGTTGAATGATGACATGCGGCTATACATGTCATCGCTAGTAAGGTTTGGTAGGGGCCCAGAGAAAACTACGGAGTCCGACATTGTCTTTGCATATGTACACACCGACTCAACATTAATTTTCGTGACCTCTGATTGGCGTAATCGAGTGTCATTACCGCCGACGTGAATAACAATCTTAGCATATTTACGTTTATCCTTAGCCAGCAGTTTTAAATAGGATTCAACGTCGCCCGCTCTGGCCCCAGGGATGCATTTGACTATGGTCGCTGGTGTCGCTAACTTCACGTTTCTCAGAATAGAGCTNTTTTTTTTATATATATATATAATCTTTCTTCTGCTTCATATCCAGCTCTTTTTATACTCATATCCTGTATCTCCCTCATTCAATTAATGAATTTTCTTCTTTTCATTGTCTCAGTGTTGCTATATCTGGCGCTCACTGTTCAAGCTGCACATGACAATTAGACTGACATGATGACAAGCTTTGAACTTGCAACTTAACAGCTGCCGACACCTCAGCCCTTGTCACCTTTAATGTTAAAATAACCAACAATGACAACTTTGTTAACTTCCACATTCTAAAAAGGCAGGCAAATATTCATTGTTTTGACAGCATTGGTCATTTATTCAAACAGTGCTGTGGATCAGTCAACACTGGTTTCTGTTAACCATGAAGCTGATCTTCTCCTAATCTTAACCAAGTAGTTTGTTTTGCTTGCCTTAAATCGAAATTCTGAAAAGTTGGTTTAAAATCTTTAGTATTTCTCTAGAACAATAAATAGTACAAAATAAAGCCACAACCAAAGTTAAAGTTTGGGGGAAAAAAACACTTAGAGTTTAACACTCAAAAACTGAGCTTATCTGTTTCATCAGGACTGTGTGGGTGTGGTTTGACAGATCTGATTGACAGTAGCTAGCAACATAAGCATACAACCTACCAACTGTCATCAAATTCTGATTCAAATGTTGCTAAATCCTGATTGGTACACAAAAGTACGTTATGTCACCTTTTTCCAACGGAGCCACGTCCCCTTCAAACCAGTGAGAAGAGCACAAAGAAAAACAAATACAGAAATCTATTAGAGAGCTAACTAACCAAAACTGTTCAAAACTGGCAGAAAATGTTGTATTCATGTAGGACCCCAACATAACATTTTGTTATGAAAATGGGTTTTCAGGGCCTTTAAACAGTACTGCTGGTTTGTCAGATCAGCAAAATGCTCATATGGTTCGTTTTGGACGAACAACCTATTTTGTTGTTACGTATGAGGACTCTTACAATAAAGTAATCAAAATGAAGAGGACATAATTAAGTCAGTAGGCTAATTTCCCAGAGTATTACCATACAGGGACGTGCTAACAGACATTTTGAGGAGCACTGGCTACCTGACCGTGTGTTGTGGTCCAGCATCCAAAATCATGTTTATTGTGCAGGGCAGAAGACGAGGCATATGAAAGGAACACACGTTTTCTGCTTCAATAGGTGATATTGCACAACCCAACTGCATTGACACAACTACTTCCCACCGTCTGTTTTACCGTTGACTATCATGAGCTTGTATTTATGGTCATTTTAAAACACACTGCTGTTCTCATAACTTTCATTAACAATGGGGAGGGAAATAAATGCTAGCACCATCTGGTACCATTCCTACCTCAAAGAGAAAGTGCTTGGATTCTCAATAGGGATTTCCATTAAAAAACGATATCCCAATCTACAATGCAGAGATGGCACTTAAAATTTAATTTGAGTCATCCTTTACTGATTTCTTTGTGCAGTCACACACACAAAGGGATTAAAAGGGACGTTTTAAAAAGGGAGTAATAATCACTACAGATTAAACAACAATTACAGTGTCAGTTGAATATTTAGGCTTTTTAGCATAAAAAAAGTCACATTTTAAAGCAAAATATATATGCAGGAGAGTAGTACATTGTGCCATTGCCTCTTCACAAGTCATTTTCATTGGATATGTGCTCTAGAAGAATACCCATTTCCGTAAAAATGTTGCTTTCTAACCTAAAATTTTGAATCTGATTAGATAGAATTGAGAACAAGTTCAGTTTGCAGAAGAAGAACCTCTTCATCAGTGTATAGTAAGGTCTGTTTATTGTGAAAGCAGGAGAGCAGTTTGCAACAGTTGTGTCTATGGAAGCGCCTTTGTGGGTATTGCGCTAAATATTGCATGCTTCAGCTGTGTTTCATTGGACTGCATATGACAGCTGGCCGCAGCGTGTGAAACTGCAGTGCATCTAGATGGTGCTTTTGGGTCAGAGACGGATCATGCCGTCTCTGAGCAAAGAGGAATCCAGTATCAAAGAGCTTCCTTGGAGAGGCAACACAGAGGAAGAGAGCCTTATCATGCTGAAGCTTGAAATATTTATCTGATACAATAGACACTTACAGTTGCCGTAGCTCAAGTGTGACATGACTGGAAACCACAGCAAGCCATTAATGTTTCACATGTGGTTATGAGTAAAAGATGAACCAAATCCTGATTCTCGTGTTATTTATATAGTCAAAGACTTGGAGGTAATTAATCATTTTGCTCACTTTTCTGCCCATTTTCTGGCTTGACAGTGTTGTTCACTGAACATATTGTTTCAACTGAAGGCGTCGCCTTAAATGAATTCTTATTAGCCATCTAAAAATAGTCTCCTGGTTTCAGGGTCTAGGCTGCCTGTAATCTGACAAGCACAGAGGGAGCATCATGACCAGCCAGCTGCCAGAGCCTCAGTGAAAAACATAAGGAATATGGGCATTATATTATAAATCTCCTGTGAAAAATCAGATGCCATTATGAAAGATGTCTTGCTAATCATTCGCGTTGGCAAATCAATATGAGGACCCAGCCATTGTTTGTCTCATGTCGTACAATATATGACTGCATCCTTTTCAATTCAGTTTTATTTAAATAGCGCCATATCATAAAGTTATCTCAGGGCACTTTTTCCATATAGAGCAGGTCTAGACCATACTCCTTATGTTTACAGAGACCCAACAATTCCCACCATGAGGAAGCACTACGCGACAGTGGCAAGGAAAAACTCCCTTTTAACAGGCAGAAACCTCGAACAGAACCAGGCTCTTGGTGGGCGGTCATCTGCCTCTACCGGTTGGGTTGAGGGGGGGGGGAGAACACATACGGTAATACAGTACTACATACAGATGTAAAGTAATAGCAGTGGTAATGGTATTGATGTTAATATTAATAAAAATAATACTAATAGCAATATTCCAATAGTAAAACTAATAATTAGACCAATACCAGCAATAGCAGCAGTGGCCGCCGAGCAGGAACACAGGGGCGGCAGGTGGCCCGCAACCACAGATCCAGACTCTGCAGCTCCCGTACACAAATTGGGAGCTGGTTCCACAGGACAGTAGCTTTTGAATGTTTCATTCACATTAATTTTCCATTTAGTGTGGCACATCCACGCCCTGAGAATCCAGCTATTGGTATATGAATGCGAGTTTTGGGATCTGAACATAAAGGCAGATGCTGTGTCTTTACAGTGAGAGTGGTTGTTTTGATGTCTTTATGCTTTGTTAATTTATATTCACACTATGGCCCCATTCGTTTTCCAAATCTCTTTCTTTGTCATTACATTGTCCATATCCATATTCATTTGGAGCTCTGCAGCCAACACAATAATGCACTTTGTAAAGCAACTGCAAGGCCTTTATCTGCTGTACATCTGCTCATTGTCTGTCAATTCTGAAAAACACAACTGCCAGGACAATCCGTCCATTCATCCTGGATAGATCACAACTCTATTGTAGGACGATCACATAGGAAACACAGTCACACTTTGTCTTATTTCCATCTCTAGGGGCAATTTATAGTCTTCAGCTTACCTAACGTGGGTCATTGAATGAGGCACCTGGAAGAAAAACATGTGCACAAAGGAAGAAAATCCAAATTGCACACAAAATGGACCAGAGCTCATATTCCCACTGCGAAAGCCACAGCGCTTTTGATGCATTATAGAAATGTGCAATGTAAACAGCCTTAATGCATTCCTGCAAGATACTCCTTGTTCAAGAGTCAACTGTGAAGGTCGAAGTCAGAGGTAGTGAGAGAAATGAGTCTTCTCACTTTAGTTTGATCAAGAATCAAACGGCAATGTAATCAACATACACATACACAGCCGAAGGAAGAGGTGGTGAGCTCAAAATGAGTGACTGCTTTAGGAAAATCAGCATCTTTGAGTGTAATCTCCCTGTATTCCTTTCAGTCACTATAAGCACGTTTCAATGTCTGCAGTGCAACGACCTGGATTCCAATCCACTGGAAAGAAGGTGGGGATGCAGGATAAACTGCACAAGGGACCTCAGCAAGGACTGGCTTTAACACATGCACCAATTACAGTGAGCACAGCGTGCATCCTGTTCCAAACACTGCTGAGCGTGCCACACACCCCCTGAGAAAACATCTGCTTTTGTACACAGATCCCAATTCTACTCCCACATATGCACGTGTATTGTCCTGGTACACATGAGTGCACACACACACACCTTGTAAACACACATAATGATGCACAAAATAAGAATAAAATAACTGCTTTTTGTTAAATAATAAAGCACATTTTAATTTCCTTATTTCACATCAAAATAGAACTGTAATGCATCTCTCTGTTGCTATTATCCTCACGCTCACCAACTGTGAAGTTGAAATTTACTTCAAAAAGTACCAAAACAATAAGTTTAATTTAATTTTCTCATTATTTCTATTTTCATACAAATGAATGAACCATTTTATTAAATTCAATGCATTTTTAACTTTGCTGGTCTGTGAGATCCACAGACTCCGTAATATGCATCATTCGAACCATGTTTTCATTACTCGTGGCTCAGTTTAATGACGACACGAGTCTAGTGGAAAGCAAGAGTCTTGGTAAAATGATGCCACATTAAGCTTAGTGTTATTGAAAATATTGAATACAATCGATCATCACCATGGCAAAAACTACAAAAAACAGATGATCCACATACTGCTTATGTGTGTACAGACGCACTAAGAGGTGAGCACCACGTTCCAAAATTAAGAGGTATCAATTACTCTTCCAAAGTTAAGTATGTAGTTAAAAAAATAAATAAATGTACAACCCTTGTTTAATCAAAATCAACAGCAAAATCCTATAATTGGATAATCAACCATTTTTACATATTACAATGTATGGTTGCCCACTCAATGAACTATTATCTAATTATAACCTAAACTGCCACTGCAACATAGAAAGACAAAATAATCCCATTTGCATGCAGATGGACTACTGGGACAAATATTTTGAGGATCACATGTTGCACAGTGGTGCCAAAATCATAATGGCTAAACCAAGGTCTATATCTAAAGATATGTAGCAGTATACAATCCTAATTCAGACCCTGAATAAGAAAAAGTTAACACACTCCATATTGTTAGCTCCCCTGGTTGGGAGTTCCCATCGAGGGGTATAGTTCAGAATAGTTACTGACACTGAGGTGGCTGGAGTTTGCAGCTGAGGTTTGGTTTATGCAGATGAGTTGACAGTGGTGTTTTGGTACCAGTTTTGGCATTCATTTGTGCTTGTGATACTGCCCATGCAGATATTGTCTTTAAAAAAAAGCACTTAAGTTTGAAATAGGCATAAACGGACCTCTCTTAAAATCACATACAGTGCTGTGAAAGAGTATTTGCCCCCTTCCTGATTTCTTATTTTTTTGCATATTTGTCACGCTTAAATGTTTCAGAGCAAACAAATTTTAATATTAGACAAAGATAACCCGAGTAAATACAAAATGCAGTTCTTAAATGATGATTTCATTTTATTAAGGCAAAAAAGCTATCCAAACCTACCTGGCCCTATGTGAAAAAGTTATTGCTCCCTAGACCTAATAACTGGTTGCGCCACCCTTGGCGGCAACAACTGCAATCAAGCGTTTGCGATAACCAGCAATGAGTCTTTTACATCGCTGTGGAAGAATTTTGGCCCACTCTTCTTTGCAGAATTGTCTTAATTCAGCCACATTGGAGGGTTTTTGAGCATTAACGGCCTATTTAAGGTCATGCCACAGCATCTCAATTGGATTCAAGTCTGGACTTTGACTAGGCCACTCCAAAACCTTCATTTTTTTTTTTTTTTTTTAAGCCATTCAGAGGTGGACTTGCTGGTGTGTTTCGGATCAGGAAGAAATCAGGAAGGGGGCAAATACTTTTTCACAGCACTGTAAACCTCTTCACTTTGATGTAAATTTTCACACACATCACACGTCTGTACTGTATATTTATCCATCGATTCTTACCAAATATTTAAAAATAATGCAAAAGGACACATTTTCAATCAAAATAACATTAAATTCAATCTTGTATAAATACATTATTGCTGCATACATTTGTAGAATTATTTGCCAATTTGACTGAGTAAAATACTAGCACTGTCCTGATCAATATTGTGTGATCACAAACATAAACACTGCCCTCCTTCTGATGCATGTTATCTCACACTAGATATTTTTCACAGATATGGTTGCTAATTCAGATATCAGTTTTGAAGACAGTTTCGCACAAAGCCTCAGGTGTCCCGGCCAGGGATACTGATAATCAGTCCTTCACAACTTCCTGGAAGATGTATTAGGGGTCGTCACTTTCAATTGGTTAAAGCAGGAATAATGTGTCCACTGCATCTGCACTCTCTAATTTGAGGGTTGTGCTGCGCGTTGACCTCCTGTGCTTTCCTTTACATCAAACTGTTTGGCTATTCCAATAATAGCAGATTTCAAGTTTATACACTGAAATCACCCTCACTCAGACTACAGCACTTTTTTTTCCTAAAGCAAAACTCCAGACACCATCTTCTCTGGATAATCAAAACCATACTATATGTTATGCAAATGGGTTTATTATGGAAGCCCATCATTGTATGAAATGATGTATTAAATGACTTGACCAGACTAGATTCCTTTTCTTGCAGCATTATGCTGCATTCATGTGCTCCTCGCATGGTCCCATTTCCCAAGTTGGGAAGTCATTCTTCCGACTTCGGTGTGTGAGCTTTTAAGTCATAATGTAGAAACATGGACACTACAAAGAAGATGTGTTGCATTTTATTTCTCTGAGCATTTAAACAACACAATCTCCTCTTTGGTTGGCTGAGAGTCCCAGACTTGTTGCTGAACCCGTACATTGCCTTAAACCACTAAAATTATGTAAATTGCTTTACATGACTTGTTGATCAGGGTTGATGCTATAATTAACTTTTCTAACTAATCTAGATCACTCTACGTGGACAGCAACTAATGGTTACAACTAATACCATATTACAAATTACATGTGATTAAAAAAATGGATATGCAATACGTGAAAACGTTTCGTACAATCAACCAAACATTTACTTTAGTCCCCCATGTTTCTGCATATACGACATCAACTTTTGGCAACTTCAGGCAAGTTTTCACTGGCTTTCCGAAGTGTTGTTCCAACTTCATGTGAATTTTCCCAGTTGGGAACAAATTTTTCACATAATTCCAATAACACATGAATGCAGGGTTATTGTGCACATGTAAATGTACCCGAAGAAATAACTTTTTTTTTTGTCACATTAGTAAACAAAAATATAGACATTTTACTAGTTGGTGTAGTTTTAGCCAAAGTGCACAAATATCAGTCTTGTGTGCATCTCTACTCTAAAAACAGAGGACAAGAATTTCAATGTTGCCTCGAACATAAATTAAACATAAAAGGGGACATCATCTTCCTGTGTAACATGTTTGGGGTGCTGCTCATTTATATTTTGGGAGCAGCATACAGTATTTGTGCTTTGGGACTTTGCACTGCCCACACAACAACAGTTTTCTCCTAGGAGAACAGAGGATTGGCCATTATTGAAGCCTGTAGTGCTGCAGTAGGATTGCTAACCGTTGAAATATTCATGCAAATTTGACAGTATTTATTCATATTTTTCTGTTGTGAAATAAAATACTACTTGCATACTTGCCACTAAATGAATGGGTACTTCTCTTAGCTAAATTTCTTGATTGCCATCACTCACTGCCAACCGTGTGCTACCTCAGCACACAAAGACATGAGTGATGTGTGGGCAAACAGATGATGGTGGGAATGGTGATGAGGGAATTTCAGTCTACCTCTCTAACATATGTAATAAGTTATTCAGTGTAATCCCATTCTGTGAAAACAGACTTGACCACCCCCCTACACAGAATGGCACATTGATGGCCAGCCAGGATAAGCTACCTTTTCTTGACAACCAAAACTATGTAAGGCTGTCAAAACCCACCTCTGCATCCATGACTCGACAGTGACAATGTAGGTCAACATCCTCTGACAGGCTCTATATGTTTAGGGGGTTGTAGCTGCACATTGCAGTGGAAGCTCATGCACAGAGAGACAGACGCACCTCAGCTATTAAAAGGCTAAACACAATCAGAACAGGTTCAGAAAGAAGCCATGAGCATCTGAGCACTCTGAAGCAAGTTGGCTTTACAGCATCGTAAAAGACGAAGATGCAACGACATCACACAGCTCACTTTATTTCACTACAGACTACAGTAAGTGAGAAGTTAGCATCCCGGAATCTCCCAAGATAGAAACCATGCAGAAAACTCAAGTTCTGGGGAAAGACACAAATCCACTTTGAACACAAAATTATGCTGTGATTAAAAGAGTCAGTGAGTCATTCAGAGGCATGACGGGCAATAACAGACAGATTTCACTGTAGCACCTATATATTGGCAGGTTAATAAATGTAAGAAGAATTATTTAGCATGAGAAAGAGCCACAATGCACTGGCCATAAGGCAGGAGTCCCTAATTACTGCCTTGTGGGGCCTTGCTTATCATCAGCAGCAATTTTTGTGTGGCAAATATTCCCACAACAGCCTTTGATGTAATTACTTTCCAAACAGCTCCCCTCTAGCCAATATCCTGTTCAAAATTCATGGCTTGGCTTGTTTGCAACGTCACTGGAACACACACGTTTTTCATTTCTTGCCCTGTAGAGCACAGAGACACTGCAGCTCCACTGGCACCAGGAAGCGAACCAAACTATATTCACCACTACGGCAGAGAGTAAACAGGCCAAATACAGACTATTGAAAACACACTAGAAAAACAGCGATTCATAAATAAAAACATGTTGTTATGGCCAATTTTTGACTTAGTGAGGAAGCAATGTAAGGTAGAAGTAAGAATGTAGTTCCTCTGAGAAGTGGGAGCAAACCAACAAACCTGCAGTGAGCTTCATTACCAGAACACAGTACCAACAGAGGACAGCACAACAGCTGCCTCCCATCTACTGTTCTTTCTCCAAACAAACAGTGTTGAAGGATAGCTCTACTTATTTATTTATGTGAAGGCGCAGCACAAATTTGCCCTACACCTTTAGTTCGATTTCCGCTGTGTGTGATCTGGGATCAACTGGGATTGCGACAATAAGCACGTTCTTTGAACCCAGTAGAACCTCAAAGGGGAAGTTCGGTGGTGGTTCATTGAGCTCATAAAATAATGAAAAATGTTCACCAACTTAAAAATAACTCAGCAAGTATACTTTAGCAAAGACCATTATTTGGGCATTTCAAATTACAATTGTAATAACATTTAAATAGAGAAAGCCTGGAAAATCAAATTTCACTGAATGAAATTCTAAAGAACTGAAAGAGACTGAATAATGACTCTCCATCCTTTCTTTCTTTGGAGTTATAAAATAGTGAGGTACAATATTGTAGTGCTGTCGTATTCTTTCTAAGAGGCTTCCCGTCACACTTTGTGGTTTCCCCACCCTTTTGTTTGTTGTCATTGACATTTCTATAGCATATAGCTTCATTAAAATGTTTCCTCTCCACCACACCACCTTAATTTTAATATACCTGTGCAAATCTGCAAGGTTTTTTGTTTTTTTTTTAAAAAAGGCAGAGAATTGATGACAGGTAAGCTGAACTTCCAGGGCGGTGTGCCTGTTTGATAAATAATGTCTCCAGGTGCAGAATATGAGGATCAAAATGCTTTGTAAATTAAACTCAGAGGCTTCAAAAGCACTCTAAATGATGTCCTTGTCATCACAATGGCACTTTGTAAGGAGAGCGAACTCGAGGAAAAAAAAAAAAAAAGTGTGGGCAGCTGTTGCATGGTCATGGTCACGTGTCAGCATTGTCATGTGAAAAAAATTGGGATTCATTTTATACATTTTTATTCAGCAAACTGACTAAGGCTGACTAAAATCTCCTTCTGTCACAGCATGTCACGTTTATTGTGTTTCGAGGAGTTGAGTGAAATAGTGAAATGTGACTTTTCAAAAGTTCCTCTAGTCACGTGCTGTTATATAGAAGATTCAAAAACAAATAAGCCTCACTGTAATGTAAAAGAACCTGTCTTGGGTGGCCTTTCATCCCATTTTATGGACTATTGCAACTTTATTGGTGACCAAAAAGTGTTCAGCCGGGCCGTTGACCTTGACAAAAGTGCACAATCCAGTTTCACTTCTAGCTTCGAAACAGCCAGAATGATCATTTTAAAACAGCCAGATATCATTTTGCCTAATAGAACACATTATCAAATTGCAATAGCCAGAGTTTGTTTTGTCTTATAGAGGGCTCCTCATGTCCTGCTGCATATTTGCAGTCACACACACTATGAAATAAAGATCACAAACTAGAGGTTTTCAAATGAATATGACCTTTAAACTGGATATGTGTCAATGCTTTCACAGATTCATCACCATTTTCATAATGACTTGATGAAATCTGCTTCAAAGGACCCGTACATAGTTGGGGTGGGGTGGAAAGGGGGAATGCATTTCTGCTCATGTAACTTGACAAATTGCGCTTCAAGGTTTCTATTTATATCTTTCTCATCTCACAGGGAGGGTAGAATCTTCCCAATTCCCTTGCCGTTTGCCAGAGGCTTAGTGTGACATATTGCTAATCTGGTTATTATGCAATTTATCAGCCGTCTCTCTTTTACAGCCGTGCATGGATATTATGCAGGTTTCTTATGAGCCTAACTGCAATAACACTGCAAGGAGCTAATGAGCAGCCGCTACTACTGTGTTAATACATCTCAAGTCACTTCAGGGTATTCTTGTTGTAACAACTTGTTAGTCCAAGTCACTCCATTAAACTAACCAAATTATTTTTTTTCCTAATGATATAGAGAGCCTCTCAGGCTGGAACCAATGGATTGTGGCCAAAACAAGAGAAGAAGTCATCGGAGTCCACTTTTTGACAGCAAATACTTCAGGAAAGAAAAGTTACAGACCTCGCTGCAAACCAAAAGCCTCACGGAACTGGTACCCTGAATTGATGCAAGAGATCAGGCATCTCAGCAAGGATTCATTATTGCCTCTGGCGTCTCTAAACATATGAGGTATGGCCACAGCCATGAGAGGAAGCTGTTTTTGCAATGCGAGTGCGGATTGAAATGGATGACAAATTGAGAGTGGCCCGAAGCAAACATGAGCCTTAGATGGTCATCCTTTTCAGCAGGGGCTGCGTTTTTGCGCCATCAGCTAATTAAGGGTGGCCTGTCATTAAAGACGCGTAAATCAGACCTTAATGTGACTCAAGAGTCTTGGTTGGCATACTGGGCGAGAAGAATGTGGTCCTCTGATTTAATGGGCCCTGAGCTGAAGGGGATATACATCTTGATAATGATGGCCAAGTACAGTGTATTGATCACCGCTCCCTCTGGTGTCTATGTGGGTTAAAGCAGCCAGGACGGAAATTGAACTGGGATTTCTCAACTGTGTAGAGCAAGCTTACACACAGGCAAGGTGGTCAAAATAACTTGACTAATGTGTTTGTATAAGACCACGCTGGTTCACTTTGTCATTTCTACAAGATACCCACTCATTTGTCCATCTGGCCACAACTGTAACAAAAAAGTCAACTCTGTAGGGCTTTTGGTAATAGATTGTTCTTGTTACATAAAAGTGCTTTCTTTGCAGGGGAAAAAAAAAATAATAATAACTTTGGCTCATTTGCAGAAGACAACTATCATGGAAACATAAGTACACAAAAGATTGTGTTCTTTCTAAGTAGGTCTATGATTTGTAACTCTTTAATTGTCAAAAGGATTAACATTCACACACAGTAGATGCCAAGTACTGAATTAATGGTAAACTCTTCAATGTGCAGTCCAGCTCTGTTCTACACACAATTCCCTTCCCTGTCACCACTCTTTCATGAGAGTGCTAAATGCTGGCAGAGGCTGCACTGGGAAATTAGACAGTTAGGGCTTTCTCTAATTACAAGACAACAGCGACGAAAGTTTGACAGTTAGAGTTTTGGCATTTTGCATTCCCATCATTATTGTAATGAAACATTAAATATTTATCATATACGAGTCATGGGGGGAATCATTTTGCCCAGTGTCATTAAGATTTTGGTTAATTATCATGGCCCATTGGGTCCAGCACCTCCTGCAACCCTCCGTCCATTACCCACTATGTAATTATCAACTCACTCTGTCTAGCCGCCATCACAGCATTTGCTCTTGGAAATATGTTCATAATCACCTCAAGATGTTGATTTGGCGAATGCTGTTAATGGAAAGCTCCTGTTGGTTTACAAGGTATAGAAATCAAAAGGCATTTATGGAGAATCTTGGGAGTGCCATCTACAATTACCTGTTGTTGCAGTTCCCAACTCAGTGTTTTCAAAACTGCTTTCCCACAGTATTTTCATCACACATTACTTTAAATTAAAAGTACAATGATAATGTCGCATCTTGGTGTAATTAATGGCAAGCTACTGTCTGTCACCTATTGCTCAAAAATGCATTTTTCTACCATCCATCATGATTCTACATGGTTCTCACATCACAACAAAGATGTTGCTTGTACTTCAAAATATTCACAAACACCACATCCACAGAAAGATCTAATGAAAACAGCCTACCGGAAAAGCCTGGAGCAAACCCTGGACAGGTCTTCAGAGAAGGATCCCACTTCCAATGCAGTCCTTTCTTGGGTAGCCTACAGTGTAATGGGCAAAACATAATGGAAAGTTCCTTCAAGATCATTGATTTTTAATAAAGCTCTGAAATCTGAAAAGTGAGAAGAGAAGGCCTAGGCCTGCATCATTTATGGGCAATCTATACAGCATGTGTACAATTATGTTTGTTTTTGAATTATCCATTTTATCAAAGAGAAATATTCAGTTCAGTCACTCTCTAGAAGCATCACATCTTTTATAAAGTAATGTAGCTAGGAACATTCAATGTGTGCAGTAAATATAACTGGTTTTTTATCGTTCTTTTTCTATTGTTGTTTTACACTGTACACCTCCGGCTAAAATATATTTTCATTTCTGGCAAAGGTTTTTACCTCTGATGGTGTTAGATTCACAGCGGGGCACTGGCAGTGAGACGCAGTGTCTATTGTTGGACAATTGTCAGACAGCAGTTACACTCACCAGGGTCCATAACCCTTTCAAGGAGAAAAAGGAGATCGTGTCCCTGTCGAGATAAACAGCTTCAATCAATTTCCCCACGCCGCCAGAGCGCACAGTAGGGAAGGACGGCATCATCGGCTGATCCGTCATATAAAATACTGTCATGAAACATCCACTACTTTTAGCTAACTTGCGTGTCATATTTGGTAGCTAGCTTACTTATCATCTTTGGCGGTGGCCTACCTACGAAGACCTTAGCTACGCCAGGTGCAACTATACAAAGTAATCTTCACTCCACAGCTCAGTAAGGACGCCTGATAATTAGCCGTGACCTTTACTACCGTTTCCTGTCACCTGTCTCTCATTTCTATTGAAGGTCAACGGACACTGCCCAATGTGCAACCTCCTCCTCTGATTGGCCATAGGAAGCATCAGTTTAATTAGTGGATGAATGTATGGATTTTAAACCTCACCTTCACTCTGAAATGTGCAGAATAGTGTTTCCATGAGGGTTTATGAATTTAGGAGGAAATTGACAGTTTGGCAAATTAAGATATTAGTGACATTTTGTACTTGACATATAGCCTACAAGAGTGTGCATTTGTGCATAAAAAATGTATAAATGTCAATTAGGTTAAATGTTAACAAATTTTTGATCACTTTATGAATTAAAATTTGGGACTATTTGAAGATACATGCAGGATAAATATGTTTTGCAATATATTCACTTCACAGAGTTTACTGAACTTAAAGCCAGAATCTATAACCTTTTACATGTCCAGACTAACTGTACTGAAAATATCAGGCTGGCGCACTGCTAGAAATTGTGAGCCCAATGAGAACAGCTCACTCTGGGCCCTAAAACTGTAAAATATCTAAAGTACAATCATGGCATGTTCCACGGCTCCCGCACAGCTCTGCACCCCCGAATCACTTTGGCAAAGCAAAGCATCTTGTGAAGTTTTCCCACCTCATTTATTGAAACAAAAGCAGACGAGGCAGGTTTGGGTGAATAATAAAAGTAAATCAAATTCAATACACCCTGATACGAGAGCAGTCCATGTGAACAACCCACTCTTGTGGTATTCACACTTTCAAGTGCATGTGTTTTCTCACCGGTTGTGACAATGGGGAAGTTTGTCACGTTTTTTTGTTGCTCTTTTCCTGCTCCTCACCATGATGTTGAAAATCAAAAGCATTAACCATTATTTAAAAGCAAACAAGGAATCTTACAACTGCCTATAGCAACACTCCCAATGAATACCAAGTTTATTGTGTACTCGATTTTCAGTGGTACTCACCAGTTCCATTGAACAGGCTGATGATATAGTCCTGTGAAAGTATCCAAGGATAGAAGTTTTCTTTTAATGTCAGAAGACTCATTAAAAACCTTCTTTGACTTCATCCTTGCATTTGGCTGTAAGCAAAACATTTCTGTGAAAGTTTAAATAAATAATAAAATGATTTGGCTAGATCTGTCAGTGGAAAAATTAAGATTCATGAACACATTTCTACATCACAGATCTAGAGGCTGTCATATGGCTAAGAAAAAATTCTTTCAGACTCCTAGTGTGTCCAGTGATTACAAACAGTAGGAAGAAGGATTGAGCCCAGCAGTGCTTTCCTTTGCCTCATGCCTCTTCTCCTGCTGAGATGCAACTGCAAGTGTGTGGGGTTTCACGTAACATGTTGCCTGTCATGTGCATTAACTGCCAGGCTTTAATTACTTGTTTTGCCTGTGAGTCCCTGCATAGCTCTTCGCTTTCTGTGACTCCTGACAGTGGATCAGGCCCGATCAGATGTGAGGAAACCTTCCATCTCCTTTCCGAATTCCCCAGTCATTTACCAAGAAGCTGCAGGTTACCTGCCCTGATCACAAATGGCATGGGTGCACTACCTGACATGCCAAATATCATACAGTAAACATGCATGTCAATTAGTTGTAAAGAGGTTGCCTTTAATGACTATTGGACAACACAACTACATTACCACAGCTCTGCTAAATGCATTGTCTATAACTTCACCATGATAATTGTTTGATGACAAGAGAAGACTTGTGGCATTAAATCCTCAAACTAGTTCTGAAGGTTTATCCAGGCTTAATGTAGGCATAATTAAGTGGCTCAGCAAAAAAGGATGCATACACTGTCTTGAATCTGACCTAACAACCTTTGTCATACAGTATGGGTTTCCCCCCTTACTGATCTTTTTGCTCATTCTCCACTATATTGTCTTATAATGCTGACATGCTATAGGAATTTAAAATAATAGTTCAGCATTTTGGGAAATACGCTTATTTGATTTATTGTATCCTTGTATTTAGCATGGCAGTGGCTCAACCTGTCAGCATTCATTTATCAGGAATTAATCAAATATGAACCAAACACACTTTCTTCCGTAGTAGCTTTACTGCAATTTTCAGCCAGGCAATATTTAAATACACGTAGGCTAAAGAGGTGTCATAAGTAGTTTCACCAGTCCCCACAGAAGGACTGGACTCATTTCATCACCAAACACAGCTGTCAACATCCAATAAAAATGGGGAATAGAGATACAGTCCTCAACACAAAACTTAAATGACTTCACTTTTATTTTTTTCCAGTTATTCGTAGGGGATGGGGTCATGGAGATGAATGCCAATTGTAGGCTGCCAGCTGTGTTTATTCATTATTCTTGAGTGATAATCCAAAGTTTATCTGATATGCATTGCGGAGAGCAGAGCCACACCACAGGAAAGCATGGATCATTTGGCAGATATAGCAAGTAGCCCTGACACCCCCACACACAGGGCCTAATCTTTTATTGAACAACCTGAATAACACAAATTAATTCGTGCATCTTTATTTGTAACATTCAAAGGGACCAATCATTATCTTTTAATTACTAGTACCCAGTAGTGGGGCCCATTAAAGCAAAGTAATTAATCTAATACTCTGGCAAGGGAGGGGATATGTTGTTCAAACAGCAAGTTCAATGAAACTGGTTTTGAGCTATAATATTTACACGTGAAGAGGCACTGAATAACAAGTTAATGGTGCAAGCAAGGACTAAAGTGGGGCAGCACAATGAACTGAGAGTGCTCATGACATATACACCACACAATAGTTTATCAGATACTATTTATTTTTTGACATTTCCTTTTATTTTCTGGCTCCAGTGCTGAGCAAAACACCCCTGGCACAATGGCCCAAGATGAAAGAGCAAAATAAATCAATAAACAAAGTGCAGATATATTAGGATCATACACAATGCCTTCTGTACTACACCTTTGTCTGCACACAATATAAACATAACATATTAGTGTTCACTAACTATGTTGATGATTGATTAACGTGTCAAATTAAATCATTGTCAAAGTAACATTAGCTGTGCTGATATTCCAAACAGTCCAATTATAGCCATTAATTGAGTGAACCCACTCAGCTCTCAAGGACAACAGTAGACTCTTGACGACCACAAAGATCTGATTTCACTGTCTGCAACCGCTGCTATCTTTGATGTGGTTTCTAAAGATTAACAGTTCAATCAATCCACATTTTTAATACAGAAATGTCACCCAACCTTGCAGCTCTACAGAGCTCTTAAGCATCTTTAAGCTCATTGTTCTGGTTGTACAAATTCCACCCTCATCAACCATGTTTGAGGCAGCAACAGCAGCAGGCTGTTTTTAGCAAAAAAAAGGAGCTGATAAACCTACTGTTAGCTACGTTCTCAACACCAAAAGGCAGACAGACATGCCAAACACAAGCTAAGAACCCAGATATTTTTTCTTACAAACTGTTGGAGAAGAGTGAACTAGAATAGTGAATATTAGATGACCAGAAAAGTGAGTCCAAATGAATTCTAATTTTCTAGTGTTCTAACATGTTAGCCATAACAACATCTTCTGTCCAAGTGGCCAAAAAAAAAGAAAAGCTTGCTTTATGTTAATTAAAATTACATCATGACCAAATGTTACTGTCCCTTACTGCATTTAAAAGCGGTATCAAAATAAAAGATACTATATTTGTTTAATTAACATGTACATATTAAATAATTATGGAATACAGATACTAGAAAAATTGGAAGTGTGATAAAAACAAGGTAACATTATATTCTGAAGAATAAATGTATAACTACATAGTTTATTTTAAAATTACAATATGTTCAACATTAATGGAAAAAGTTTATCTGCCGGTAGCTGCAGTTTTAGCACATTTATTGTACATTGTGGTGAGCAGACCAATGTCCAGAAATGAGACTTTTGGACCGAGGGGAGGATGTCAGCTCCATGAGAATCTGTGTCCTACATCATGACAGACAGGCTGTGAGTTCAGTCAGTGGCTTTCTGTTAAATGCTGTAACTGACTGATATATTATACAACATCAATGAGTTGTTGTTATGGGGAAATAACACTTGCTGCATTTAACTGAATGTCAAGAAATTATGTTTGTTAAGTGAAATACACAAAATGTTAATAACCAAACCAACCAAAATACAGGTAACCACTGGGGCAATATCTACAGTATTTTCTAAATCTGCAGTGGATCTAAAAAAAAATCCAATATCATATTGCTGTTGCAGGATCTATTTCCCATATTGGAAGTGGATATTGCAGTATCGATTTGCCATTTTGATATTGCACATCCATTTTCTATATCAGTAATGGACATCTCAGTATCCATTTCCCACGAAGGTATGTGTTTTATCACAATCCGGTGATAATACGTAGTCACATGGTTCATACTGTAAAACATTGAGTCATAGAACAGCTAGAACCAATCACGACACAGTGGGACTGCTAGTTGTTTCACAGTTTACTGATGAACCACAATTTAAATAGATCATTATTATCCTCCATCAACATATCTATCTCACTAAAATCATAAAATACTCTGGGACTGAGATTGCCCTTCAAAATAATATGATGATAAAAATATTCCTTCACTTTATAAGAAAAAAAAAACGTGTGCAACTAATTACGCTGTTTTGCAAACTTTTTATTTCTGCCTCAGGAAAAGAAAGACCATCATCACCACTGGAAGAAAACAACAATGTACGGCTCTAGAGGAAAATGGTTTGGAGATTTGACAGCCCTGTGGTAATTTGTCAGGGTCGTTCTCCACAAGTGTCTCTACATCGTCCCCTCACTTCATACAGGAAATGATTCATCTGCATCCAGGAGAGAAGCTGAGCGCCATTTCTAAATTACCTATGAGTTATCTCCACAATAACTTCTAATCAGACAGCTGCCGTTTCCTCCACTGTAAACAAAAGTAATTACAGTAGATGTGATGGATGGAAAGAATAAGACAGCTTCTGCATGCTCAGGACCAGTCTGGGACTCTGTAGAGCAGAACACTTTAATTAGGGACGGCCTAGCCCAGCACAACTGAATGAGTCTGACAAAGAACACGTTTCAGTTGCTAAAATAAGCCTCTGCCTATGCAGTGTCTTTTCTTTTCCCAAGTTTGGGCCAGTGATTTACTCTAGCGCCTCTGAAGAAGTTGTTTTGAAAAGGGAATACAATCTAGCATGATATCACTTCATCCTGATTAAAGGTAATGAGATTCTAAACAGAATTAGGGAGAAAAATCAAATATGCAGGCACAGAGTCAAATAGAAGCTGCAGTTTTCATTGGCCAACCAGGAGTGTCATTACTTATTTGCTCTTCAGTGCGCTTGGAGATTGATCATTATTTATGCAATTTTTAAACTCGGGGCGGATACAGTACAGTTGGGAGACAAATAAAATTCAGATCTTGTGTATATTCAATATTCTGTATTCTGCTCTAAGTGCATTTATTATACAATATTGACAAAGAGTTATCTGGTAAAGCCAGAGGCACACCATCAGGAGAGGCAAACCAGGCAAATGTTTGGGAACCCCCCAAAAAATCTTGCCTTGACTAATGACAACTACCCTTAAACCTCCCATAAAGGCACTATACAGTGCACCGCCGCTGCCTCAAAAACCCCCTAAGTGGGGCCCCTTCTAGGAGCAGTGGGAGGATCAGGAGAAAGCAGGTCTGACACAGAATCTGTAAGTAATGACATTTGATCAAGCACAATTGACCGAATTAATTTTTATGGGGGCGTGGGGCCTCGATGAGCTTCTTTGCTTGGGGCCCAACAGAGTCTAGGATCAACACTGGGTAAAGCAGCTGGTGTGGCATCGCAAAGAACTCCTGCATTTGTGTGATATCTAAAATGGAGCATATTGTATCAACAATTTACAATTTAGAGTAAAAAAAAACATTGTGAAAATCCTTAAATAACAAACACAACAAATAGTAATTAATATGTTATTGCAGGGATTTTGAACCTTAATTTTTGTTATAGATTATAGATTTTTGTTATAGAACTTAGATTTTGTTATATGTGGAACAAATGTGGAATAAATGTTATTCACACATATAATAACACATATAAATGTTATATGTGGAATAAATGAATGGACCCATGCCTTATTTATAAGTAAAATCTTTAGCCTAAGGATAAGTGGCTATAGATGATGGATGGATCTTTAGCCTTGGGATCCTGATGCAAAATGTCTGGGGTATGTATACTTCTCAGTGGATCCACATACCTTCCTCAGATTTACTCCCTGTAATATCCACCACATTGACATAGATAAAAATGGACCTAAGATGTCCCGACATGATGTGACACAGATAAACGGTGATTAAACATTAATACCTTTACAAGAAAATGCTTTTATTTCATTAGAATCCAAACATGCAGAAATGGATAAAGGGGGGTAAATTTGAACCAACACAGTTGTGTCCATCATAAATATGAATGAGAGGTTGTAGGTGTCAGAAAACACTGAATCATGAATACATAGGCTGTTTATTGATTAGGATTTGGTGGCAGAATATTTTACTATTGCATAAAACCTTTGGAATGGATTCCTGGTACAGTTTGAGCCTGAGGTCTTCACTACATATGTGTCAGACTCAGTCATATGTTTTCCATGCATTCAGTACTGTGAAGTATTTGGTTTAAATTGTATCTGTTCATTCACACATTGTCCTTCTGTAAGAACTATGTGTGTGTGTTTTGTGTGTGTGTGTGGCCAGCATGTGATAGTAGTGTCATTGTCTGCAAAGCAAAGTTTTAAAAAAAGGCAAAAATGTCTACATTATGACTGCTTTGAATTTGATCTATAAGCACAAGGGAGGAAATTGGAATAACCTGATTCTATAGAACTCATCAGACTCACCAGTGAATGCCTAGCCTACTGTAAAATGAATATCATAGTGTGGCACAAAAGATATTCATACATTTCTGTGTGTATAACTTCTTGGTGCTGTTGATTTGTACATGGCATTGCATGGTGTTTCCCCCTTTGTTGGACCTCTGACTTCATGGACATTGATTATTATGGTATTTCCTTTCATGCTTACTTTAGTATCAAGGGCCAATTAACAGCCAGCACTTGCCTACATATTATCCAATATACCACTACAGGGGCCCACCCCTCTGTGCTCAAAGGATGCAGCTCCACTGCCTTTTGAACCCACTGCACCTACACATCTTTGATGTTGATTCTCAATAGCAAACCACAACCAGCTGACCTTTTCTTCCTTTTTCTCCTGGCTTCTTTAGAGACTAACATGTAAAGCAGGAACTATGGCACAATTTCACTGGCATTTTTCACAGAACACTGATCAGAGAACATAAAATGCTACTGGTAGCGCACTGAGAAAGCACACGTTCCGCGTTGGTATAGAGGCAATGTTGCTGTGACTCGTAACTTTGACAAATCACAGTATCATGGAACTGTCTTGCCAAGTTCAGTTAGCAGGGGGGATTTAGCCATTTCATTTCATTTAGCAGGATCCAAAAGTTGCATCAATGCCAATTTCAGTGGCCAAGGTTTCAACTGAATAAGTACCACACATGAAATAAGGTCAGGTGCAGTTTGCACCTGTTAAATGTGTAGGCAATCTGTGCACATTTGTCAACTCATGCATACTGCTAGTGAGTGCATGAGTGTTTGATTCTTGAGTATACACAGCAATTGCTGATGGGTGAAAAAAATCTCCTGCTTCTCTCATATCCAGCTGCAACATTCAGATCAATTCTTTTGTGATTGTTACTGTTCACCAATAATATTAACAGAAACACTGACCTGTCCAGGTGTTTACCTCCCTAATACTGTCCTACTCTGTTTGGCTTTAGCTCCCTTTGACCCCGAAGACATGGATGAACTTGGGTCAGTCAGATAATGTGCCTTATATACAGTAGGTATGGCAAAAACAAAATCGTTTTTATTAAAGACATCACACAGTACCCATTAATATTTTTCACAGCACTTGATTTTCAATTCAAAATTTAAGTGACACTTAACACTAATTTTAGTTGCAGACTTACTTATTCACAGTGACCACATCCTTAGTACTCCAAAAGCTCCATTTAAGAATAATTTTAATAATAATGAATGAGATTCAAGACCCTTTTCAGAGAAAAAGGGTGCTAGTCGAAGAACAGAGGGATATGTTGACCCAACATTAACACAATAACTAACATTATAACACAATAGCTTGAGTTTTCCATTCATCCATTTTCCACTGCTTACCTGGATCTGTTGGCAAAGGCGTATTTCTCCCCAGCCACTTTCTCCAGCACCTGGGGGATCCTAAGGCCTTCCTAGACAGATGATGTGTTCTTGGTCTGCCTGGGGGTCTCCTCCCAGTTGGACAGGTGCTGAACACCTCCACAGGGCAGAATCCAGTGGGCATCCTAATACCACCCATACCACCTTTTGTTGCAAAGTAGCAGTGGTGCAACTCTGAGCTCATTGTGGACATTCGAGCTCCTAACCATGTGCCTGAGCACGGTCTATTATATCAAAAGGACTGATGTGACAGTGCAACCTGAAAGTTATACAAAAATCCCTTCAAGGAATCCTGTGTATATATTCACAGCTGGTATTCTTGAACATTTTGGATTGAGGCTTTACTTCTTAGCACCTCAATTGTCTTTTTTTCCTTCATTGTAGCTTGGCATGTCTGCCCTCCCAACAGAAACCTTCATTTTCTGACTCTCTTAAATCCTTATGTCAACATCTCATGCCCAGTAAGGCTGCTTGCTATTCAGGGTGGAAGACGAGAGTGTTGTAAATTCAGGTCCTTTCAGGTTTTTTTTTGTTTCTTCTCTTACTTTCACATCATGATTCACTCAAGGAATTTTGATCCAACCTCGAAAAACAACTCTATTGTCCTTGAAGATATGCTAGTATGGATGTCCAGCTTTTTATAAAGGACATGTGGAATGTAAACAAGAACCTAAATAGGTTTTCCAAAGATCTAACAACCTTTTCTTCCCAGCTTTACTGGCCTAATAAGGAGGTTTGATTAAAGGTCAGTATTTTAAACCCAAATGTGATATCTCACCACTCATGTGATTAATGAAACATGGAGATGTATTTGTCTGAATTTGTTCTGGTGTTCACACTGATACTACTTTACCTCCCAAAACCCCATGTTAGACTATAATGAGCGCACATTCTACTCGTGTTTGACCCATTTGTACAAGGCTGTCACACATAAAGTCTTTCTACACAAGAACCACTAGACCACCACTATACTAGACCTATACTTTATATCATCTACTCATCTGATGCTTGGCAAGAAAGCGAATAAGCAAATTCCCCAAAATGTCTATTACTTTAATGCAATAACCTGAAATTTATACAATCATGTTCAATTACCTCAGAGGTTGAGAGGGGAAGAAAATGTGCTTTAGAGGATTAGAAGTAGACCCCAATGAGGTTATAGCATTAATAATAATAATAATAATTCTATAAAAAAACACACAAAAAGAATAATAATAAAAAGTTATTTTATAGTAAAGGTGGCAGATGCAGTAGGAAGGGAGTACACACTATGACAAACAGGCCAATAGCTGATTGTTTCACAATGTTTAGAATAAAATTGAGATTTGAATTAAGTTAAGTTTGACTTAATTTCTGCAAATTCATACATGTAATATATATGTAACATGGATATTCTCTGAGCATCAACATTAACAGCACTTAACCTGAAGATTCCTTTGATTCTACAAGTGTGTTGTTGATATGTCAGTATGTCAGGACTGAATGCTGTGTCCGAGTATCATAACACTACAGTACAATTACTAGCAGGCTCAGTCCAAAAGTATCAGTCTCAGTATCAGCTTTCAAAACCCCACATTGGTAGAACACTATCGCAGTTGATTTGCCTGTTTTATGCTTAGCTCTAGCCTCTGCATACTAAATACATTATTGAACCTCCTCAGGAGAAATAAAACACAGTGTAAAATGCTGGCAGTGTTTTCTCCTTAAGTGGTGAACAAACCCAGCAGATCGTAAAAATGATGCAAGGATGCTCACAGTGAGCAGAATTCTTAGGAAGTGTTTACATAGTATGCTTACATCCAGAGTAACTGACTGCTGGCTATAACCCAAGCTATTTCCATGCACCTCGATAACTTGTGATAGAGTATCCCACTATTCCATGAATAAACTAATTACACAGTGGTCTTCAATCCTGGTCCTGGAGCTGGTTTTCTTTACTACCGTCTGAATTGCATTCATTTGCTATCCCTGGTGTGAATCAGTGCCTGATTAGACTGAATGAAACCAGCAGAGTTCTGGGTGCAGATTACTTGGACTGCCGCTGACCTCAGGTGTCCCATACTCAAACAGAATATGGGCTACTAGCAAGTACGAAAGGCAGAAGCTGCCAACTGCTTCCTCTCTATTTGACTGAAGTTACTTTTAATAGAGGGGAAAGAAATGATTCATGTAGTAGTGAAAGGATGTAAGAAGTGTACATGCTTACGCTGAAGTATCTGCTAAACAAAAGGGATCAAAAAATAAAGGAGGGTATTTACTGAAGAGCACACTAAGCATTTACTGTGCACTAAAATTTAAGGAGCACATCTGGTCCCATTTGAGTGACTACTTTACTAGGACCTCATGTTCAAATCAAGTCAAATGCAGAGTAGCAGAAGTGCTAATATAAAGTCTAAAATCTGATCCAGGGTATGTGAGTTCTTCAGAGTAAGAATGTGGAGAGCTTTTCAAAAAATAGGAGCACTGGTGTTCTCTCTCGCTCCAAGATACTGTTTCATCCCGTCTGCATTGATAGCAGATTTTTTTTTTTGCCTCACTTTATTTGAGTTTATTTTGACTGCTGGAGTGTTTGTTCAGTCTGTGCTTTTTAGCCACAAATAGCCAACAGATGTGTTCCTTATAACAACATGCACCAACTCAGTGTGTGAAGTGTGTCTATATGTGTGTGTGTGTGTGTGTGTGTGTCTGTGGCAGTTTAAACTGATCAAAACCAGGAACTGTAGTCGTTTTGGCTCCTGTCTCTGTACATTCATAGAGTGGAGACTTATAAGTTGGGACACCTGCAATTTTCTGCCAACGTGAGCACACACATCTTTGTTTGAATTTGTGCTGCCTAGGACAGATCTCTATTTGTTTGCCTCTTTTTGTGTTTCTTGACTATTTTTGTATGCACTCATGCCACCTCTAAATTTCAGTAAGCATTGTACCTGTACATGCAAACACCACATAACACCATAACACAACTAAAGGGCAGCATTCACCTCATTTGCTACGGCACAAACTGGAGCGGGTTTTCCCTTATCATGAGTGGAGGGCGAGGGGGGCTGCATGTAGAAAACCCAGAGCGGCTGTGAGCACAGTGATTACAGAACACGTCGAACGGGAGTGGAAAACAGCTGACGCTCACACACACGGGTCTCAGCAATTGAAACAGAGGACTGAAATTGTGTAGAACAAAATAAACATAAGCAGAAATTTCAATGACAGATTTGTGATCAACATTTAATATGTTATGCTGCTCTAATCTCATTCAAACTGAACCGGTACCAGTTTTGGACATAATTTATCATAGATTCCAGTTTTCCAAGTTAAAGACTTACACACAATAAATACATTTAAAAATTGACTTTTACCAAAGTGTGTGGACTGTGACCAGTATCAAACTTGATACGAGTGGGAATGTATCATATCAAATCGTTGATTTGGCTTAGTATATTGGTCAAAGTTTCCAATTTGTAATTGGTTTTTGCATATTAACTATGAAATTACTTATAATGCATATCAATAAGGCCAGGTACCCAAAAATGATTTGGCTCTTGGCAATTTTGCTTTAAAGGCAACAGGACATTTGAGGACTTTTTGAGGCAACTATTGATTTACCCCTCAGGGAAGACACAAAGTGTGTTTGTGTGATCAACCATTATTTTCTAATCTTGTAGTGTGAGCTTGAATTCGAGACAATTTAATCTGTGAAATTTTTCCTTATGAGTGTGATGTAGTCTGAGGCTTGGCTCTACTCGAAACCCTGCCAAATGTTTTATTTTGATAGATAAATAAAGATGTGATGCATCTTAAACATTTATCCTCTTGTGCCTGGGTCCGTGAAAGGTGACATTAAGTGTGATCAATTACGCATGTGAAGTACGTTAAGGGAAGAACTATAAGTTGCTGTAGTTGGCAGGTGTGGTTAGCTGATAGCAGGATGTATTTGGACAAATTTAGACTGAATTTGTAAATCTAGAGTTACATTACCAAATTACAATTACTGTCTGCACTCACTGTCCCTTTTATGGCATGCTGATGTACATTTGCCTTCTACAGGGAATGTTTCTAAGAATCAAGTCTGTCTTAATACAATAGTCACATGCCAATATGTACATTTAAATAGGAGTTGGTCGCTGTAATCTTTCCTCCTGTCCTGTTGTGGCAATGAAGTGATCAAGCCCCAGCACAATTACACTGTAAGCGATGGGGGACAAAATGCAAAACCAAAGTTCAGCTGAAGCTCATATGAAGCCTCTGTTATCTGATTTAGTCAAATCAAGCAGGTATCTTTAAAAGTTGCAGTCTTTCTAGTGAGAAATCTGAACCTATCCTTTAAGTGAAGTTTATTGAAATAATTGTCACTGATTTTTTTTTCACTTTAAAAAAGGTGAAGTTGCTTGTCTCTTTTCTACTGTGACCACATATTCAGGATTTGTTTTTTTGATTGCAAACTGATGGTCACATGTATTTGAATGTTGTTTGAAGTGAATGCAATTTGGAATTAAGGATTGTGAAAGGCTTGACAGACTTCCAAATTAATGAGGGCTTGTCATTTGCCTCTTTTGTCTCACAAGAATGATTTTTTAATTTCCAAGGTGTACAGGTGTATTCAGCAGGGTCTACAGACACTGAGTTCCTTCAGTGTGACTTTGGTTTTCTTTTCTTTTTTTATGAATTTTGTTTTTAAATTTAGCCCCCAAGCACCCATTTTTCACAAATCCCAAACCTATTTCCAATGAC
The DNA here is from genome assembly GCA_002120245.1 of Maccullochella peelii. Taxonomy (NCBI): domain Eukaryota; kingdom Metazoa; phylum Chordata; class Actinopteri; order Centrarchiformes; family Percichthyidae; genus Maccullochella; species Maccullochella peelii. Next base: position 41,462 of record LKNJ01001764.1, read on the forward strand.
CACCCATTATTCCTACAATGTAAGATTTAGAAGTCTGTGTAGACAGTTCAGTTTTAGGGCACCATTGGCTCCAGCGCTAACAGCCAGAAGAAAGAAAATGTCTTCAAGACTGGAATTTTCTCTTCTTTAAATCCCATGACATTTTTTCCAGTCCCTGAATGAGAGAATGAACACTTCTCAGAGAGGGGCCAACCAAATAAACCCCTCTTTGGGCCTGCAGCCACTAATCTGTAATTTAATTTCGGGCGGGTGTCTGGGCCATGAGGACACACAGCAAGGTCAAGGGCTACTGTACAGAGAGATCTGCGCATTTGGGCTCAGCCTGGGGTTTGATCAACAGTCTCATCCAGCTTAGGAAGAGGACACAGTATGTGTACGTGCTCCTGTGTGTGCATGTGTGTGTGTTGGGGAGGTATTTCTGCACTACTTACACAAGTCAGACTTGATGCAAGGTAGCTATTTGGCGTATGACAGCAAGAAACAATCACAGAGAAAATCCATTATTCAAAACAAGTAAAATGTTTAGGATGACTGAGCATCTGCAAACAGAGAGGGATTAGCCCTAAAATAGGACTGCGTCTAACTGGGAACAATTCAACATGTCAGTGTTGATCTGCATGTAAATGAAATATTTGTATTACTTTGACCATAATTCATGTTTCACTCATTATGTACAATAGTCTAGTTGGCAGATAAATCAACTAATGGAAAAGTGGAAAGATGAATTTGAGCAGCATGGCTAATCCTGTGGGTGAAGAAATGTCTGTAATAAACTCAACCTTGTTCTGCTTGAATGAGCACAAAGTGGCCCCGGGAATGGGACCAATAATTACCAATGACCAGGCAGTTTCACCATGTCTCTTTAATGTAAATAGGCACTGGGTTATCTGACACAAATGACTTTGGCATTCATACATGGACATATGGCACGGGGACTTGCTCAAGTACTGAAAAAATTAAAAATTAAAAAAGCAATAAAACAACCTGTACAGCCCCTAGCCTGAACATTCCACACAAGCAGTAGAAAGTAGCTGAGATAGTCTGTGTTCATTAAAAATAATTTCTTACATATAAGGTGTAATCAGGTCAGTGAGAAAATCAGGGTGTATCCCATTCACTATTTGCAGTTTGTTGGAGCATAGCTGGCATTCAATTTCAATTCCCTCAAGTTACTGAATATAGGAGAGCAGCACACACTGACAGGTACAAGTTACTCCAGCGACAGACGCTAATTAGCAAGTGCCGGAGTAATGGGAGAGCCAAGCTCTCTCTCTGGCAGAGAGACAGTGATGGCAACTGAGGCAGGGTCATCTCTTTAAGTGTCTCACTTCCTATTAGACGGGAGATCTCTGGCACATGCCCCATCACAACCCATACAGAGTGATGTCAGCGACAATGAAAGGATCCTGTCACATCCTGTAGTTTTCAAACAGAGCTTCTCTTTTGCATACTGCATACAACACAGCCCACTCAACTGCATTCACTCACTGCCGCGGCCCTCCATTAACAGAAAGGGAGGGAGGGAGGGCAATAGAAAATAATGGCACATGATGTGTTTATGTGTTTTGATGGGAACTCGAGGGAAAGTCTTAGAAAGAAGATGATGGACTCATCTTCTGCTCAGCGAGGCTTTGACATTCTGTAGGGGATGCTGGAAATAGTCTCCAGGTTGATGGATAGGTGGAGTGGGATTACCCGCCAGACTCATCTCCTACCCGCCATCTGGCCTCGACTCCTGGAAAAAGACACAAAAACACAGTGCGTATAATGCAGGCTGTTCACCGCTGGAGAGGTTATTAGCTTTGAAAAATAACGAAACAGGCTGGTCACAATAACCAGAAGCTAACCCAATAACTAAGGCAAGCATAGGTAAGATTTGGCCTCACACGCAGATTACTAATCATTTTCTACCATTATTTTTATTAGTAATAGTAAAAAATGGAAGGAAAACTGAAGAAACAAAAAAACAAGCGAATTTGGCATCATTAAGGAAACCCTCACACTAACAGGAAGTGTTTCCAAGGATGCTACAACCTTCAAGTATCTCTCCATCTAGACATCCTCTTCTCCGTATCACAAGTATCTTTCTGAACTTCTAATGCCTCTCTTCACTCATAGCCCCTGTGGACCACCCCACTGCTAGCACAGCGAAAGAAATTGTTCTCCCTGCATCATTAAACAGTTTGAATTAACTTGGGTGGAATTTAATTATGTCACACATGAAGCTCTCCTGCTTGGAGCTTTTAAAAGCTATATAGTCGGCTATATGCTTGAAGGTTCAGCTTTTAGATACATTATTCAAGTCAGTCAGCTATATCTGCATGCAGCTGGACTTCTAAATGAAAACAGGGGACTTGCCCATCAGGATGGATCTTTTAATTGCTGTTTCCTGGTGAGATATCCAACATAAATACCCTGAGAGGAGCTAATAATCTCTGCCTCATGGCAGTGGAAATTCTGTCCATGCTCCGTGTTCCATTAAGACCTCAGCTGTCTACACCTGTTATGAATCTACTTTTGATTTAGATATACAGTAACTTGAATAGCTTTGACTCTGTGCACATGTATTCTGGTGTTTGAAGAACTCACTGTGTCTATCCTAATATTTCATAACTGGAAATACAAAAATAGTTATGTTAGTGATTCTCCTAACTCCTAATTGATGCTCATTATCATCCCTTTATTACATTTTACACATGACAGGCTGGCGTGATGTGGATAAATCCTAAATGAAACCCTAAGGGCATCGCTAACAGCTTCAAAATGTCAAAGCAAAAGCTGAAACAGTAATAAAGTCTGTCATTCTAAATGATAGGAATCTTTGCAAATTGCAAAGCTCGCAGAAGAAGATCTGTTTTACGGAGCAGCACTGCATTTGAAAATGCAGTCTGGCTTCCATTTGCTCCCTGTCAGAGGGTAATCTGACGTGCCAACTTATCCATCACCCAAATGAACACAATGCAATTTTCACACATGCATTTTCTCATCAGATTCAAATCCACCCCTACGTGTATGTATGTATTTCAAAGAGGAGTCATGCAGGCTGTTGTGTCCAGAGGTCAGAGGTGAAATGAAAGACTGTCACCAAGACCGTACACATTAATTTAAGAATCTTACAAAGGAACAGGAACAACCACCCTGAAAAGATATTCTTTTCTGGGATCGTTAACACTGGCAATCAAAAGGTAAACTCCAACTTAAGTGTTTAACAAACAGCTTCTCTCTGTATGAGAATCTAAAGCAGCCATGGAAGAGCAGAACCATTCCTCCACTCCAGGACCTGAGACACAAGCTGATGGACAGATTCATTTACAGCAGGTACACGGGATTGCACATTTACTATAGGAGCTATAGGAGATTGTTAACATGAAAGATACTACGGCACAGTGGATTTAATCTAATGAACTGTTGTAAATCCATACTGTTCCCATTTCTTTCCTCATTTACATTGAAATGTAAGTGCCATATTCCATTCTCCCCGTCGGTAACTTCTCCCTTTTTTTTAAATCTATATACTCGTGGAGCAGGCCTGCTGTTTTTTTGGACACCGACAGAAACAACAACAATCAGAGTAACTATCAAAGACAAACACAAGGCAAGGGACTATGAAAGTAAATGTTTGGGAATGTTAACCTTGGAGAAGTATTTGGGATAATGAGGAAGCAGCTAAACCTTGGTGATACTTAAAGATCATTACCAGATGATCAAACACACCATGACAATTTCTCTGTGCAAGAATGGATAATTATGAAGTATAATACTAATAGTGGATACACAGATCTGCTGTTATTGATGCATTTACATTTCAACAAATGCCTTACATGCCTCAATATACAGTTGAGGGCTGCAATGGCAATGGGAACTGCAGGACACAAATGGTGGGATGTGGGATATATTTAAATAGCGGTTAGTATCATCAACGTGGGAAGAAATATAAGAGGCTGTTATTATTAGGCTTAACCAGGCTTGTAAATACATAGCCTTCAAGTAAACTGTGTGGTGTATGCCTCCAAATACGCCACCAAATAAAGTTAAGCATTGCATTGTCTCTCCCTTTCTCCAGCCCCCTCTTTTTAAAACAAGTTGAGGAGCCAGTTACATAAACATCAGTGACATCAGAAATTGCCAATCCAGCTCTGTCTGAAGGTAACAAAATCTGCCAACCAGCACCTTTAAAGTTCTTGTTGGTTTGAGCTGTGAGGAAAAACAAAGTGTAAATACGACACGTTGCGGTTTTAGGGGGGGCTATTTCTTGGCTGGCAAAGTCACTTCCTGGAGGGAATTTTGATGACATTTTAATATCCAGGACATAGTGTTTATGTTTTATAATCAGTCTGCATGTTCACATAAACACACTACGGCTGTGTTCACACAAAATGTGCTGCCAACTGTATGGTGAAGTTACCAATTTGAATGAACACTTTTTATAGCTTTTGCAACTTAATTCGGAATAGATGTAGATGTCCCGCATTTTTGCCTGAGTGTCGGGGCATGAAAGCTGGTCACTGGAAACTCTACAGGCTGGTGCTCAAGTGACAGGGGCTGAGCAACAGGGCTACACGGGAGAGCGGCTCCGATTCCCATTCTTTCAGGGCGGTCGTACACAGCTATGATCCAGGTTTATGGGTTTACTACAAAAAATGTCACGAGTGATGAACAGTACAAATTCGGGGCTTTGCTGCCCCCCCCCCCCCCCCGGTGCCTCCTATGCTGGCAACCTCCAGGAAGTTGGTGCTCCAGGTCAAGAAACAGTCCAGCACATACTGTAACTCCCTGTAAAAACGTTGTTTTTTGTAACACAAGATATAACGTATTAATTAGTGAGCTTTAGAGGTGCTGGGAAGGCTGAGTAGAGCAAGGCTTGCTATTTCTGCCCTGTTTCCAGGCTTTGTGCTAAGCTAAGCTAACCAGCTGCTGGCTGTAGCTTCATATTTATCGTACATAGACATGAGAGTGGTATCAATCTTCTCATCTAAAGAAAACAAATTTTACATATTTTCAAAATGAAAACTATTCTTTTAAATATTAGCTTTAATGTTTCTTTAGATTGCTACTTTTCACTAGGGTTACACGTGTCTCATTTTCTCTGCAAGATGGGGCAGACAGCCTGTGCAGTCGTCTGCCTCAGTGGTAATTCACATAGGTCACAACATACAACAATGATCACTATGAATGATGCAGTAATGCAGCAGCTCTAGCTACAGGCTCCACTTTGTTCCAATAACAATAAGCCAGAGTGAGGTGTCTGACAGGTCATTCTGTTACCACTCCACTGTTATTCCAAAGCAGCAGCATACATCACACTCTAAAGATCATCTTTATCAGCTCTTTTTCCATGGTTGAGGTACCCCACCCTTGACCCCTCTCCAAAAGCAGCCTGCAGCCCCCGTGGTGTTAATTATAAGACTTTTTCCCCTGGAGCCTGGGTGGGACGTGAAAGTGCATTAATCTTGATTCTCCACTTCAGTCTAAAGGATCGGGAGACTCCTGTGGTAAGCCCCAAAGGCGAGGTGACTCAGTACCAGGAGAAAGGTAAAAGGAAGGTAAAAGAAAGAGTCGCAGCTCATTCTGCGCTCACACTGGGAATGACGACCACCTCGAAAGACAAGTCGATCATTTACCCTATACCACTTATATTCTCAGTATGTTAATCTGGATGAATATGAGGAGTCACACAGGACATGCCAAGCGACCGTCTTCCACATGTGCTACATATATATATTCATTTTTTGTCACTGTGGTGCTGAAGTGATATATATGATACTGTTTCATGATGTGTAAAAATTGTTTGGTACCCATTTTATAGCAATAAGCCTTTGCTGCCTGATGCACAATTACTGATACCCTACTGCGTCTCTACACCTTTTTGTTGCCAATGACACAGACTGTAACTGGAAATTGCACAGACAATTGCTTAAAAATACACCACAGACTGGAAACAGCAATGAAAAAGGCCATAAGTGATAAACAGTGGCCTGAATATACACGGTAATTTTATGTAATGTCCAACCAGAGCAAATGAGAGTAAAATGATCATTTCTAACAGACTGACAGGTTGATTATTCACTAATTTGCCACTAATCAGCTGCATGCGGCACAATTAAACAATCAATTCTGATGTTTTAGTTGAAAGGAAAAAATAAAACTATCAAGTGCATTTCTACAGCCTAATTTCTGTGCACTTGTTTTAGAATGACTTGTTCCGCATGTTTGATCATGGTCCTCCTTATATCATTAGTTAATGTACTTCTACAGTAAAAACAAAAGCACCGGAGCAGTTAGTTAGCATGCAGGGACGTGCATGTTTAAGCTCCCTCTATCTGAGCATGTATAACTTCTCCTGCAGTTTCACGATAACGTGTGCACACTGGAGCTACACATAAAAGTCATCTCGCCATTTAATAAGCAACATGTTTAGCATATTCTCAGTGGGTGGACTGTTCAGTATGTAGGTTTGTGCCATCTGCAAATTCTCTGGTGCTGAACATATTCTCTTTGATAGCTATCCTTTGTAAACCAACAGGATGGGATCCATTTAAAAACACCAGCTCCTACTTGTGACAATTGTAATTTAGGTTTAAAAACTATATGCCAAACATTTCAATTGTGTAAAGACTTCCTACAGATATAATTTTGCCAAAACAGCAGTGATCCTTGAATTTGACAACTGTTCAAAGAGAAGATTTTGGTTCTTCGGACATGTTGGGAAACTGACATTGATCGGCCTGAGTGAGGGATATTAAGTGATGCTAATATGCTATGACAAAGGCCATGGCCTGGTGACCACACACAAAGCAAACCATGTTGTCACCATGGAGCTCTCAATAGCCCACAACAACAATACATCTGCTGCATTAACTCTGCTGCAGGGTCACAGGTGTTGCTGGGTGTGCTTGCGTCTACATGTATTAACAACATTTAACAGTGTTACAGGTTATCATGGAGACTATAGATCCAGTGCAGCCATTTGATTTTTATATATCAGTTTTCATTCCTTCATCTGATGTCCATACTTTGGTGTATAGAGCCTTATAAAATAGCCTCAGAGAATGTATGTTTGTGCGTGCCGATGATGTCTATTTTCATTATTGGAATAATCATTTTTATTAAAGTAGATACAATTATGGCCCTTTTTATGGAGCTTTTTTTAAAATCATGTATACATTGATGGCATATCTCATCATCACAATGTCCCACTTGTACGTATCCATGCTTGCACTTCCGTTTGTGTGTTTTTCAACATCACCACACCGCTGATCTTATACACAGTCTCTCATCTGCATTATGAGTAATCTATGGTAGTTAACTAAGCCCAGAGGCAGTTGGTTTCAATGAAGGCTCCTGTGGTTTTCTGGCAAAAACAGGAGAAAAAGAGCTCTCTGGAGAAGGCAGCTCTCTGTTGAGAGGCAAACAGAGCAGAACTCCTGCCGTGTTCATTAGCTGTCATTGATCAGTGATTCAGTTGCTGTGCTACTCCTACCACAGCTCAGATATTACCAGTTTCATGTTCTAAAAATTAATATAAAGGTAAGAAAGTGGAGCCAGCACAGCATTTTCCTCGTTATATTTTATTTTCAATGCACTATTTTGATGTGAATGGATGTTTGCCAAGGGTTTCAACGGTATGCAGAGACAGCTACGCAGCACACTTGTCCATTCCACAGTTTTCTGATATCAATATGAGCTACTATAATCGGTTATTGGCTTCCCTCAGAGGCTGTCATCGCTGGAGCCTATTCCATCACAGGAGATGTACTGTAGAATGAGGCTGCGAGGTATAAAAATGCTGATAAATGGCTGAGACAAAAGCATAAATAATGCAGAGATCAGAGATACTGGAATAGTGAGTCAAACTCCACTTCAAGACACCTCCCTGGAGAGAGTCCAACGTAAGTGTCCTGTCTGACATCATCAGTGTCTGCCGGGCCTCACCTGCCACATACAGCAGAGAGGAACTGGAGGAGCTAGGAGTCTAGTTTTCTCCTTTCAAATTTCACTCTATTTCACCCCTTTTTATCTTTTCCCCATCCTTTGAGAAAGGGCTCCCTATATGCAGTCTGTACTTAAAAAAACCATGACAGAGTAAACCCTGAACTATTACTGCAAACAAGTATAACAATGAGATATATTCTTAGCATGACAGTCCAGAGTTAAAAGTGAATATATAGGGGTGAATTCAATCAATATTTCACAACTCTGCTGAGGGAGCTGGTAAAGGGCCATTATGTAGCACTAACTGCACCTATAGGGCCAATCTGTAATCAAAATGTAATCTGAGCTCTCATTGGAATTAATTTAAAGTCGTCAGGTAGGTGACCGGGACGGTCCATGCTGCTCCTCATTTCACTGAGTTTTCTTTATTTCCATCATGTATTATATATAGTCATTTCTGGATAGGCCTAGGTTCTGCACAATACCATTCCTTATTGCCCCTTTACACATAAAAAGACCAAAAAAGACTAAAAAAAACATTACAGATTATGAACAAAGGTCTAGCAATTCAATGTAGAATTTCACCTGGAAAGTTGTAAGGTTTCTCTTGACAATGTTACTTCTAAGATATATTTTTTTATGCCAGATGAGTCAGTTGTGTGATGTGATGCATTACCTCCAGTGCCCAAAGAACAATGACACTGATACTCAGCATTTTTTTCAAGTGTTGCTGGAACCAGCATTATTCACACTGTGGTTATGCAACTATCAGTGAATATCCTTCCACTGGCAAATACAAAGAGGGAATTTCAAACTAGAACTGGAACTGTGAAAAATAACCAGTTGACTCACTCAGTCTTCTGAAGAATCACATTAGCTTTGGCTGATGGCTGGAGTGTGTACAATGGAGAACAGGGAACTCTTGGTAGAATAACAGGAGAAAGACAACAGTGATTGACAACCACCTTAAGAAAATGTCTTTGCCTTAAATGCCGATTCCAAGTTTTTTTTACTGAACACTCCTACTACTACTCATGAAACCATGAATACTACATACTGATGGCTGGATTGAGCCACTGATGGTGGCAACAAAGCAATCTACAAAATATTGAGTGTGCTGCAGATTTACTACAGTATGTTATCTGTCTGTGCTTGGCTGCTAGTAATGAAACAATAAAAGTTTGAGAAGATAAACATAAGTCACGAATGAACACATGTATCGATAAGGCAAAGGTTTATGAAAACAAAGTGCCGCCTGACTCTAAAACCACTTAATTAAATGCAGAACCTTGCTTTATTAAATAAGATATGCTGCACTCTGCATAAAGGCATTAATCGATAGCAAAACTGCCACACAAATATTAGAATAATTGATCCAGGATGATTCAGCAGCGGAGAGGTCTAGGGGCTTGCAGGATATTACCTAGCATTAACAGTCTCTGTGAAGGTCAGTGGATACTACAGTAATGACAAATGTCCTCTCTTTGACTCCTACTGGCCAGACTTTATTTTGGCTAGTTACAGGAAATTACTTTCTGCACCTTCCATCATCTCCTACTCACTCTGCATGCTGCGGTTTTACAGCAATGACCAATCAGGGTATAATAAAAACAAGCTGTAAGTGTCCAACCTTGTAATAAAAAGTATTCACACAACTGACACCAAACTGTTGGTTATTAAAGTGAGAGTTAGAGGCACAGTGAAGAACAGATACAGTGTAGGTCCATAATGTATGCTAATGTGAGATAGTAGTGAAGTAAATGTGACTCATAGACAGTGGTGCGACTGAGCACTATCATCCAATTTATTTTTCTCCACCTCCTCTGCAATAGATGTGTGACCATACTGTACACACACACAGACACCAAATATACACAGTACATCAAATCTGTTCTGCCTCTAAGATGCTGTTAAGTGTAAGCACGTGGGGACATGGAAATATTCAGCAACTAACAGCTAAATTTATCAAATTGTGCCTCATTTTCTGACAAAAAACAGATCAGCTACACCATCCTGTTATCACTCCAGCACCACATTGACAAAAAAAAACTATCTGTCAAATTGAAATTGATGGAGTGCCTCTAAAACGTCTCTAAAAATATCAGCATCCAATATCAAAACATTTATGTCTCAACATAATGAAAAAATGTTTTTCTCCTCAGAAAAAAAAGAAGTTTTGGACACAAAAAATATCCTCTGCCCTCAAAACTCCTGTCCTTTGTTGGTTACAGTACTGTAGCTCCCCCAAAATAGCGCCAAGGTTTTGGGCTTTCCTGGCCTATAGAGGTCCACGTGCTAGATCCAGGGAGGGATATAGTACTTGACACAGGCATGGTTGAGTGAACATGGGGTCAATGCTGGGAGTGTCCCATTCCTCTCCCCAAGGGCCACAGGGTGCCAGCACCCTGGCTCCCATCACTATCGGGAATGCCTTCCTGCCAACCACTGTATTACCGCTGCTGCTCTTGGTCCAGGTCAGCCAGCTACTAGAGTTGAGTCATTAAAAAACAGGGATTACAGCCATGCAGTCAACCCTCAGTCTGACAATATGAGTGGGGAAAAAAAATCATAATCCTTACTCACTGAGAAACTAGCTACCCAAAATTCAAACACAGTCAAGAGAAAGCTGATTTCACAAATGGAGACTGAAGAAGTACTAAGGAAAGGTCAACACAAGAATGATGCCCAACACCAGGGGATGATACTCAAATAGCATAACACAACTGAGGGCCTTAAAACTACTACAAAGATAGAAACAGTACAAATGGATTAGGTCCAAGTATAAAGTATAAATATCCTGGTCTCAAAAGAACCTCTTGATGGCTTTTGGTCTGGAAATGTGGGTGTGAATAGCAGCTAAAACAGGGAGGACTGACCAGTGTACAGTAGCCAGGGGCCACTCAGGGGTGAGTCAATCCACACTGCAGCAAAATGGCCCACCTCCACCTGTTCGGATGAGGTTCCTCTCAGTGTGGTCAACCATTTTTCTAGATTACGCAACAATTCTCCTACAGGGAGTATCAAGTTACTAATCTGTTCATCTGTGTCCCCAGTTATCAACATTCCTCCATCTGTCAGGTTGTTCATCTGGGTCATCCACTAATCCAGAACAGACCACAGTTCCAATTAATCGAGCCAGTGACAGTACCAGTATCCACAAATCTACCCAAGTCGGAGCACCCTGTCAGTCGAATGGTTACATCACATGCCAAATATCTGCAACTTCCACAATTATATTCCAGCTTGGGACCTGTGTTGCACGTCATATACCCCCCTCTCTCTCTCGCTCTCTCTCTCTCACTCTTTGTTTCCTGTCTGCCTCTTCAATATAAAGGCAAAAATGCCAAAAAAGAAGAAATCTATCCAAGTCAACAAGCAATATCAGCAGTCCATTTGAGATTAGCTTCTCACCTTCCTTCAACCACCTTCTTCTACTGTGTGAGTAGTGGAACTGCCCATGGTACTGAATGTCTGGTCATAATACATACAAAGAGAATACTTAAAAAAAAAAAAAAATTCCCATCATTGAGCATAAAATAATACTGTAAAATATACACTGTGTTGTTCTATGGGGACCAGTTGAAACGTTGCTATATTTCTATAGATTGTTTATATTTATGTATTGTGGATGAAATCAGTTTTCAGATGAGGAATATAGCCTAATTTTGATAATAATATCACATGTTACTCTAGACTGATCAAATAGCATATGTTTTTTGTAAGTGTGATGAAGTGTCACTCAACCAACAGTACTTTAACCGATACAAGTATTTCACAAGCGCATTTTAGATAACAGATCAAGGGCGAAACCGCAAGGTGGGTGTTGGTCGCAGCTGCAAGTCTTGTCAAGTCAAGTCAAGTCAATTTAATTTATACAGCTCAGTATCACAAATCACAAATTTGCCTCAAGGGGCTTTACAATCTGTAGAGCAAACAACTGCCTTTGATGAGGGAAAACTTCCCCCAAAAAACCCCTTTAACAGGGAAAAAATGGAAGAAACCTGAGGACAGAGGCAGGACATCGTGAGACATGGATGTCTTTTGTCTACAAGAAAGTTAAACTACCATTGGGACATATAGTTTAGCATGAACAAGTTGGTGGCATTGTCAGTTCAACCAAAGTCAATAGGAAGAAAGGAGAAGTTAACTACTGTGCAAGTATCTCTACAATGGTAGCTAGGGCGTGTAGCTTGCCAGCATATTGGTGAGGGTGGCATCCCCCATTGCAACATTCGCAATGAATGCTGGGTACTGCAGATGCAGTTAATGGGAACTTGTCTGTAAGCAGAGAATATATTTTTCTCCTCCAATATGGGGAATATTTTTACTTATAAATACATGTAATGTTAAAGATTGGCCAAACATCCACAAAAAAGCAGTGACACATTGCTTAAATGTAGTAAACAGATGCAGTTAACCTGATTGTGTAAAGCTCTTATTTTAAACACCAAAATGGTCTGCTGCAGCTCCTCACAAGCTAAAGTTGGCAGATTGAAAACTTCATGAGGATGACAGTGAATATGCATAGTTTCAGACAGAAAGAAAAAGACAGACAGGCGGCGTCACTCACACCTTAAATGTTTACCATTAATTAGACTCTTACAGTGGCTTTGAGCCAGCCAGGGAATTTATGTTTGCATGCCAGATAAAATGAAATAGATTTGTCATATCAGCCAGTGACCCTGTGATTCCTGAAATCAAAATGTCAAGACTTCTCATACTCCAGACTGTCTGCTGAATTAATTCAGCCTAGCCTCATTACAGCAGCACTTACCCATAGCCTCCAGAGACACTGTGTCCTCCAGATCATTACTGCTGAGAATACCAGGCAATTGTGATAAGGAGAAAAAAAGTGTGACACCTGAGCAACACATAAAGACACATAGATACACATATTTAACTCGTACTCACCTTTATTCTCTTGGCCTTAGCTTTTCAGCAGTGTCATGGCTGAAGGAAAGAGAACAAACAAGAATGAATACTTGAGCTCAAAATATTGTATCATTTAAATATCTGTGAGCAATGCAACTACTTTAAGTGGTCATGTCAGCATCAATGTAACTTTCATGTCTATTGTGTCATGGACCAAAGCATCATTAGAGGCTTGGTAGTTGTTATCGTGTCCCCTCCTCCTTCAGCACCCGTCCTCCTCCTCTGCTCCATCTCTGTGCACCAACCTTGCCATGGCTAACAGGAAGCAGAGGGCACAGCGCTTTATTTAATTAGTCACAGCAGCTGAGTGCTCATGTGGAACCAAACAGGGGAGGCAGATTGGGGTAGTGAGATGGATAGGCACTCTCCCACCGGGCCTTGGCTGTGCTGTCAAAGGAGCGTCGATTACATGACAGAAAGGGGAATGGGGGGGTGGGGGTGGCAGAAGGATGTAAATGGTGTCTGTACAGGGGGATTCATCCCAGGAAAAAGACTGTCTTCACTCTTAAAGTACCCCTGTCCTCTCACAAAATCACTCTTTACACTGTTACTTTTGTCTAATACGCAAACCAGCCAGCAGTGGGACTGGTCTGTTGTTGTGACGCACAGCACTGAGTGGTTTGACTGCTTTTATTAACTGTGACAACACTCATTATTCCAAATGATTTAGAAGCTGCTATTTTACTTCCATCTCTTCTGACAATGATCAGGTGGCCTTTTCCTCACGGACCAACAGATAACCTTGTGAGGTTGCAAAAGTAGCTCAGTGTGCAGCACATCCTTGACGAGTTCCTTCTCAAACTCAAGGCAAATGAGGGACAAAAGGAGAGTAAAAAGTGTCTCAACAACTGGCAATCTCCTTTGTAATCTAACACTTTCTCATGTTGAAGGTATGAAATATATAGAAATAACAAGAGAAATAAGCAACCACAGTAAATTGTATATAATAATTAGACCTATATGAAACGTATATGATTCATGTGATAGGAGGTTTATAATTCCCATTATTATCCAATCAGTGTTACTTGGCCTTCAATACCAAAACAGCATCTCTCAGGGTCCCCCTTTGGAGAAAACATAGCAGTAAACATGTAGCTTACTGTATGGTGCTGAACCACCAAGGAACATGAGTGCAGCACTTGAATAATGTGTGCGCACACAGCATTGCTTAGTACCACTACTAAGCAATGGTGTGTGGGGAGCTCTTTTAATTAGCGCTCTTGAAGTTATTCAGTGACCCACATCTAATAATGAAGGCAACATGAATGTTCTATTTACATATCTTTAGTCAGTAATGTGTGACCGTTGGGAGAGCCCAGTGGCTGAGTACGTGGTGCCTGTGGAAAGGGAGGGCATGTCAAGCAGAGCTGCCTGGGGCTGTTTTCCAAGGCCCTCTCATTTTGAACTGTAGCAATGTGGAATGGTATGTTAGTGACCTGCAGGTCTGTCAAACTGGGTTATGTTATAAGAAAACTGTATGCAACTTTTTAATAAGCCTTGGTTTGGTAATGCCATATATTCCAGGAATCCAATTCCAAGAAGTTTTTTCAGGACGCCATTATAACTCAACCGCCTGCAACCTCTATACTTTGTGGCTTAGATTGGGCTTGTAAATTCAAGTCTGTACAGTAAATAAAAAAACTAACTAACTTTAAGGTGCCCTGTGGAGTTTTTTGCGCAGAAAAAGTTGTTTCTCACCAAAACCGTCCCACCAACAAACGTGTTAAGTGCTTTTCCCTCCTCATAAAAGATTTGGAAAACCGATTTTAAAAAGTATTTTAAATAGTGCATTGTTTACATCCATGTTTGCTTGCTAGCACTCTTCTTCTTCACTGCCTTTGTTGCCGCCTAGCTCAATTTGTTGGCGCGTTACTGCCACCAACTGTCAATCAGACTAGTATGCAAGCCCGCAAATTAACAAAACGAGACCTGCTTTTAAAAAGATTGCGTTACTTTTGGTCAAAAACACAGGGTGCTTTAAACAACTTAATTCATTCACTTAACATGCTGCACTTTGATTCCCACGAGAGACATAAGGTGAATATTATGTTCCTTGTGCATAAAGGTGTATTTTCACTGCTATGTGAATAACTCAATAGACAGGACAGAGGGGGGACGTAATAAGAACAGAGGTGACTTTGACTCTGGTACAGCTGTCCTTGTTTCTGTCTGTCTGCTCAAGAGTCACCTTTACACAGCCTTTGCTAGCCAGCTTCTAAAAATCAACACAAACTTTAAGGGTGATGAGCTGCTAGGCTTGAGGCTTTAATACAATTTTTAGCAACTGTCATCCATCTTTCAGTGGTGGCCTTGGCATGAAGGAGTCAGAATGCGGTGAAGGGTAGGGCTTCCTCCTTCTATCAGCTTTATAAGGCCTGATATTCCTTAACCTTCCACCTTCACGGGACCTTGCCTCAGTTAAGAGGGGTTAATAAAACCGTTTTTCACATGGAGCTCCCTTTTCAGAGGGTGTGTCAAATTGTTTTTTCCGACAATTCTTTGTCTATGAAAGAACTGGGTCACTGACTAACACTCTCTTCCAGGGCCTTGTTGCTAAGTTCTGACTCCTTGGAGTCCAGGATTTAGGGAGACAGGGGCTAGTGCACACAAACTAAAACCAGCTTCTGACAGGAGGAGCTGCACTTGCGTGACTGCAACCCCCTCTAAACAGCACATCATGCTCAGATTACTGAACACATTTCAGGGAGGAGGTGGGGAGGTTAGAAATAAAGCCAGCAAGAACTGTACACATCGCTGCATGTGGATGTAGATTAGTGTATAACAGTGCTTATTTCTGTGGTGGGTGTGTGTGTGTGTCCCTTTGCATGTGTGTGCATGTGTGGACCTGTGAGTGTGTGTTTGTGTGTGTGTGAAGGGGTTGCTGTTGGCTTTAGCACCTGCAAATAAATCCAGAATCTGAGCTCCACTGTTTGTTAAACATTATATGCCACTGCTGTAAAGGCAACAAAGGGATCCTACCCCATTGCAAATGAATGAGCCCAGGTCCCCAGTTATCACTGGTTATTGTACAAATCAGGCTGGCTTTGAAAGGGGAGACACGCTCTCCTTTGGACAGCTCATTAAGATAACACACAAACGTGGCTCCCTATCATCCTGGGTTTATTAAAGTGGGGCTCATTTCAGCTCCTTTGTCTCATGCAAGAACCTCTGCCTTTGTCAGCGCAATTGGAGCCAGATGGCAAAACAAAGCTGCCTGTCTGGAGTGCTTACAGAGTGATCTCAGAAGGCAGAGCCATTAGCTTGACTTCACCAGCTGACCGCCCACAACGTCCACCTGGATCAACCAGGTGCACGGACGATGACTAGAGGCAACGAGAGCAAGGGTGGCTGCAAGTTGCTGTCTTGTCACTGGAGCACAGGCATACTACAGTTTCCCAGCTCTATTCTCCTTTGCCCTGCCCCTTTAGCTAAAGCTGAACTATTAAGTCTCAATAGTTGTGGGATGGCTGACCCAGCTCCTGGCTGCACAGATCTTTCTGAAACATTCATGAGAGAGGCATTAGAGAATAAAACTCATTGTCCCCCTTCACTCAGAGAATCTCCTTCACCTCTCAGCTTATTAAAATCACATGGTATTAACTTTGCCGTTCACAGAAAGGCTAAATAATTAAATCAGACTAAAGAAGGAGTCAAATGAATAACTCTAATGACATTAACGCTTGAGGGAGAACTGCTCAGGACTGTGAGGGGTAGTCACTGAGGCTGGGCAGGCAGAAGAAGCTTCTTCTGCTTGCTAATGGCAAAATTAATTCTGGACTCATAAGGTCATATTAAGCAAAATATCACTCTCATCACAGAAAAAGAAGCACACATAGAAGTGTTTTGTCCTGGTTCACTAGCATCATTGAAAAGCAAATGAGGAGTACTGAGCAAAACCTATAACTTCTTTCAAATGTAAAGTTATAGGAATCTCCTGAATGTGTAACTGAATAGGTCTAAAAGGAATAGTTTGACATTTTGGGAAATATGCTTATTTGCTTTCTTGCCAAGAGTTAGATTAGATGATTGATACCACTCTCCTGTTTGAACAATAAATATGAATCTATATAGCCAGCAGCCTGTTAGTTTAGTTAAGCACAAAGACTAGAAACAGGGAGAATCAGATAGCCTGACTCTGTCCAAAAATAAAACTCATTAACTAACACATTACTGTTCATCATATCTCATTTGTTTAATTCATACAAGAACAGTAAAAGCAACCCCCGTAACACTGCAACGTGTCATTTCTTGGCCATTTGTAGCAACTTCCTGTCATTGCCATGAGGTTGCCAGGCAACCAGCAGAAACTCCAGCTTCACCTGCACTTTGTGTTTAATGCTAATTAGCAAATATTAACATAAGTTGGTGAACATGCTAAACATCAGCATGTTAGCATTGACATTGTGAGCATGTTGGTTTTTAGCATTCAGCTCAAAGCAAATAGCAAAGCTATTTAATCTTTCCTCTAATATTATACCTGCTAAATATTATAATGTTAGCATTGTCATTGTGAGCATGTCAGCATGCAGCCATTGCAGCCTGTTTGCAGATGCTGGCTGAGGTGATCTACTGGACCAATTCCAAAACTTTTGGTAACTATTAGTCATTTAGACCCCACATTTTGTAAAAATAGGGCCCAAGTTTAGAAATACCGGAGTTACCCTTGAACATTTAGCTTAAAGCACCACTCTACCTTAGTAAAGCCTCACAGAGTGTGGCTGTAGACTCTTATTCTTGTTCATCTTTATTTCCTCGTGTAAATGCTCGCCTTTGAACAGTTAAGAAATGTCTCTTTACCGTGGGGAAAAATGTCTAAAAATGGAGCTCCTTCAGGGCATTGCCTTTGTTGAGTGATTTAAAGTAGTTAGATTTGAATAGTGACTTGCCAAACTCCGTGTAGCATTAAGTGATACAAAGACTGTCACAGGTGATGTCTGTAGGATTAATAATCCTAAAAAATCAAAGCAACTTATTCCATGTGACAACAATATGCATAACACATTTCAGCCAGGACTCAGTGCAAAATCAGTTCGGCTTGGTAAACAGGATCATTTGAGTGCAGGACATGGCAGCACTATTGTTGGCATTTTGTGAAACTTGGAACTTGTGGAACTGGTTACCATTAAATTTATAGACAAGATAGATTTCACTGTTATAGCTGTAGCTTTGGGGGAACGTGTAACGCAAAACAGCTTGTTGGCATCACTAAATTAGTGCGCCCGCCTCCCTCTCTCTGCCTCAAACACACATACACACACACACATACACACACACACACACAGTGGAAGAGTTATGCTACTGGGTTGCTTTGTTGAATGGATTTGGTGCCTGGAGCTGGTCTCATTTCTTACCTGCACTCATGCTTCATCAGCGTTCACTCGCACTTCAGTAAACAAACTTAACATTCAGTTACTTGTTCTGTTGCGTCCCCACCATCCTGCCACCTGGACTTCTTTTTAAAAAAAGACTAAACTGTGGGTGATCTTTGTGTGTTTTGATATTTTTGTAACTTCAATGCTTTTCACAGTATGTAAATGACACACCGTGTGTGTCACAACATGTACACAACATGTGTGTGTACAATACAACTCTAGAAGTTTTCAACAAGATTTTTCATGTGTACAGAATGAATCGCCCTGTTTACAGGCTCAGTCTGGTGGCCTGCCCACTTGATGCAGCACTAATTCTTTTTTTGTGTTGTCTTCAGTGGATAAAATGCACTGTTGCCTGTTCCTGACAGTGTTTAAAGCCTTGCACGATTACACAGCCCAGAATGCTGAATGCAAAAGATTTAACATATTTAAATATTTTAATATCAGTTTTAGCAAAAGGATATAAAACTTTAACATGTGGATTTTCAACTTCTGCTGTTTCCTGACCAGCATTTGCCACAAGCACCCACGCAGCAGTGCTAGCAAAACAACATACAGCAGGTCCCTGATGCATGCAGAGGCTGAGGCTTGACCAGGTGTGGATTAGCTGACCTGTCTTTGACTCCTCTTCTTCCAGCTCCTTGGCCTCTTCAGCTGTGGGAAGACAGAGGAGCCATTATCAGTGGGAGCCACAGTACATCGGCAGGCACACAATGTAGTCACTTCATCACGAGCCTATGGTGATCCTTCACAGCTCAAAGGACAAGCTGAGATGAAAGAGCTATACGATGACAAAGTTTCACACAATGTAACCAAAACCACATAATACACACATACACACACACACACACACACACACATACACACACAGCCATACCCACCCTTTAACCTCCTATCCAGCCATTTCTCAAAGACAGTAATCACATTAGGCTTTAGCTGCTGGCTCTCTGAAAACCCACTGTTAACAGAGTTAGGGAGGCAACTCAGTGATGGCTGCCACACTTACATACACACATGTGCATGTGCACACACACGAGCTAAAAATAGGCCTGAGACAGAGTATCCAAGCCGCTGATATTGATTCTATGACACCGTTTTCACTGCAATTGGGCTCGAGATCCACTATTTAGTGTCTGATACATGAGATTAAACTGATAATTGAACAAAATTAAATGTCAAGGCAATACAATTAATTATTTATATTCTTGTACGTTTGCTTGATTATCATTGACTTTGACAGCAGAGACAATAATCCCCTGGGGAAAATAAGCAAAAATCCTTATTATTACAGCAGCAGAACATGCTGAGTTTCCAGATTCAAACAACCTATATATGCACAAGTCTACCCACGCCACATTCTTTCTCTTCCACTGTGTTATGTTGTGTTTTGAAATGAGATTTTATAAAATCACATTAGTCAGTCCAAGTTTGCTATATGACCATGAGTTTGGTCATAGCTTCAGATTCTGGGGGATTTCTTTCCTCTGCAGACTGTTGCCAAGATTATATTTTGTTGGCAACTTTGAACTGAATGTCTAGAATGCCATTTTGAGTTAACCTGTAAATAATGTGCAGACTTTGAGAGTGAAATCCACAAAAGCACCTTGAAAAAAGCAATATATACCACTACTTCACATCTTCAGAATTGTGGTGCAACATCCAGATGTGTAAGCCTGTTTACCTTCACCGCTTCATTCAACACCTCCCAATCGACCAACAGTCCCACCACTGTGGCAGCAGTGGAAATACCTTGGGGGCTGGGCTTTGATAGGAGAGTGAGGCTCATTTAAAGGCACCTTAAAGTCAGCATGAAGACGAGGGCATCCACAGGGCAGGGAATGAGAACTGCTTCCCTTGTACATTGCGATAGTTACAATTTTATACCCCTATTGGCTACATCCCAAATGTGTGGGGGTAAGAAGAAGGCTTGTTACGGCTTAAGCACAAAAGCTGGACAAACCACATAAAAGGGGAAGAATGTCACTGTTTTTCATCCTCCTCATCCTCCCTTCTGCCTCTATGTTTCCCCTACACAGAAGTGGCGCAGCACTGCTGCCGAATACCTTCTAACACTGCTGTGACATCATGAGTGTTTCAAATGTAAGCAAAAGCAAATGGCCCTTAAACCTATAGTACTATAATTAAACTGATTAGTGGGCCTAATTAATTCATTCTTGCACTGTAGAAACAGCAGAGCCTTCTTCTTTTTAAATCCTCTGTGCATATTAGGACATAAGGCTTAATGACAGCAGTGTTTGTGCTGCGTAGGTTTTAATTCATTTTCTCTCCCTTTGAATATCAACTCTTGATGACAAAAATGTTTTGCTCACTTAAAAAATGAAAACATGAAAAACAGCTTTCTTCTGCCAATATTTTGATCAGGGATTTTATAAATGTCTGTTTTTATTAACATTTTCTACATACTGTAGAAATGGAGTAAAATAAATCTCATGTCACACAAAGGCGATCAGTCACAGCATTTGGTCCATGTTAAACCTGAGGGTTAACCCCTGTGAAACATGTGCACCACTGTGGTGAAAACCTATAGGGGGGAAACACTGCTTCCCTTATGACTTTCATCCATCACACAGTGGAGAGCTGTCCCATGTCACCAACACATGATCTCCATGTGTAGGTTTGATTAAAGCAAATTGATTAAATCATATGCTCATCTGAATGTAAAATGAGCTTTGGAGAAATGGAACAGTGGCCCTGGAGATGGCACTGAAAGCATTTATTACATACATAGTCACAGCCATTATGTAAGGAAGGACAGAAGAGAGGGATGAAAGTGAAATGAATATCAGAGAGAACAGAGCCATGCTGGTGTTGAGATACAACACTGCCCCTAGAATTGAGCTTTCACTTCCAGCTGCAATACCACAAGCTGCTATGCTCTGTTATGATACACATTCGGGGTGCTCCACATACATTATGACAGGGAAGAAAATGACTTACTCACTTCTCCACTTTCACTGACCCTTCCACCCCCGTTAACCAGACACGGTGAAGAGAGAGTCAACTTCAATCTAGCCATACCCAAGAATGCCATTAAAAGATAAGACAACCACAATTAGGTTGCACTTCCCTGCTTCCTGCCCTCCCCACAGCTCTGGATATGTGCATAGCAATCATATTTTAAGCCCCTCCACATCTGTATTCATACAGTATCATTCTATCAGGAGTATAAGAGTCTGCATGATTTGTGAATAAGTCAGCGTTCCCACTCTTCAGGTTCGTGCTTGGAAAACACCAAAGACTGTGGAAGCATTGCTGGCAGGGGACAGAATAAGACTTAACATTTCAATAAGGCGGACAGTGGATGACCACATAATCAATCCTGCCTGCAGGCAGGCAGGAAACGCAGCTCCTCATCCACCCCACTGAAGAAAAGGGCCCTACAACCCTAGGAACCTTTGCCTGTGGGAGGAACTGCATTATATTTCTCTCTTTCCATTTCATTTGATTTCATATGTTCCATGAAGCTATTTACTCTTTCCTATGAGTCTGTGTCACTTCCATATTTATTTTCAAACCTCTGGGCCCTGCTGCAGACACTGGCTGACCTTTATTTAAATGTCTCCTCCACTCTGAGCGGATCTCATTACAGCAGAGCTGGTGGCTCTGCACTATCTATCTCATTTCAAAACGTTTTCTCTTTGCACTTGCGGCGATCCTCAGCTATTCCGCAACGCTAATTACTGGACCCGAGTAATGATGTTCCTCTTTGCCGAAGATATGTGTCCCACCATCCGAGATCCTGCCTATACGCATTAAGCAGAACTCCCTCTGGATTCTCAAAGTTCCTTGAGCAGTTAACATCTCATCACTACTTTCTGCTCTATCTCTCTCGTTCTTGTTGTGTCTCCCACATGATCTAGGCAACACGTCGCAATTATGCATATCATCTACTGGCCCACTATGTGAAGAGTTTAAGGAGTCATTCTGCATTTTAATGAAGGCACTGAGAAGGGTTGAAAGGGCCTGAGTGCATGATAGGTTAGCATCCATTATTCAGCAAGCCCTTGAACTGTGTGTGCAGTAGGCCAACACAGTCCAAGAAAAAACTGAAAATAATTTCATTACATTATCTTTTTGTGTATATAGCTCCAAAGTTGCCACTGCCCTAAGATTAACATTTCATATTGCCCCTAATGAAGGCAAGACAGCCAAAAAACACGCTTTTATCTAACCTTGAGGATTAAACATGGATTTTCATGGAGTCGTCACCAATGAGTTGTACTCCTTGTGAGAATATACACTAGAATGTGCAGAGCCACCTCTCCCCCCTCCCTCCCCTTCTCTTCCGCTCCCTGTACCTTCTCTCCTGGCCTCCTCGCAGCTCTCCTTGATCTTCCTGCGGCAGACAGCAGCCAGGGCAATGAGCAGCACCAGCAGACACACGGCCAGGCCAACAGTTACCCACAGAGCCACCGGGGGGAACGCGATGTTCTGACCTGAAGCAAAGGGCAGAGGGAGAGAGGGGGCAGAGAAGGGAGAGCCTCATTATTCACTCTTGCAGAGCTAAAATAAGAGCACTGTCAGCGCTGTATCCATCACCATTGTTTCACCATTTGACAATTTTGCCGTTAGAGTTCATTGCCATAAAAATCCAAATTATCGAGACTGCAGAACTACTAAAGCACAACATGATGACACTGTTGATGATGATTGCCACCATCATCTCCATCATCATCGCCTGTATTGTCACATCACCTCCGTATTAGGTTTGACTTTCAGAAACAGTGGGACTGTCAGAGAAAACAGAAAAAGAGAACCTTTGCTTTATGTGAACAGAGTGAGAGCTTCTTTAGTAGTGTCCAATTAAGGCTCTTGAGTCCTTCAATTGGGTCCAGATGGCAGATAGCTCACTAGTCGCACAAGACTGTGTTGTCGTTTCACTCAAACAGCATTGGCACAGCGTTAAGAGGATGTTGGCGCTAACGATCCCACCCCCTGCCTTCTGCTACGCATTGCTCAGATGTCTGAAGTTCTGATGCGTTTGCTTTAATATTCTATCATTCCTTAATGTTTACAATATCATTATCACTCTGAACGGGAATGAAATGTCACTATTTAGTGAAAAAAATGCTACAATTTACGGTACATTTTTCCATATAAAATTAGTATTTTCTTTGACAAGTACAATGTCAAATCTCATGATTGGAAATCTCACTGATCAATGATCACATCTTTCGGACAGCACTACACTAAAATTGCTTCGTAGCCAATTAGACATCATAATGACTGACAGTATCTTGGCAAACTGATACAAAGATGAAATAAAAACTGGTCAGCAGGACAAAAAAGATATCAGAGACACAGCCAAATTTCCCTGGGGTATTCAAACTGAACAGAGGGGGAAGAAAAGAAAACAGCAGAGCCACTAAATAGCTGTGAGCCTGGCTGTAGCACAAACTGGCCTCCTTCAGAGAGTGCCCGCTCTGGGCAGATAATAATAATAATTTTAAAAAAAAGACTGAAGAATGACTGGCATTGGAAAGAGGAAATGATGAAGCATCTGTAAGGACTTGGCATCAGCTATGAAGACAGACTACAGGCTGTAATACAGCCCAGCCAAGATGGAGGGCAAATAGAGGCATCCTTTTTGAAATGATGAATTCTCAGATGGAAATCCAGTCCATCTGATGCTGAGAAACAAATGTACCTGATTGTCCCATGAAGCATAGTTAATGAATGGCCACAGAGGGCCATAGAGGGGAGGAGGAGGTGGGACATGTACTCACCAATGATAGAAAAGGTTTATATACAAAAATAATTTCAGCTTTTTGTCTGCTGTTGTTTTTAGACATGCTTGCTTGGCATGGCTGTAGGGATGGTCCACCACTTTGGCCAGACTAAAATATCTCAACAGTTATTGGATGGATAGCCATAAAATGTGATACAGACATTCATGTTCCACAGAGGATGAATCCTAATGACTTAGGTGATCCCCTGACTTCACGTGAAGTTCATATTTGTCATTTTAAGTGAAATGTCTCAACAGCTATTGGATAGATTGTGGAACAGACATTCATGTCCCTCTTAGGATGAATCATAATAACTGTAGTGATGCCTTGACATTTCATTTAGCGTCATCATCACATCAAAATTTTAATTTTTCCAATACTTTAGTTCATTATCAAATACCTGCAAAACAAACGACATTTCCAACAGTCTCAGCTGTGCTTTGTTTCGTGCTAATTTGCAAATGTTAGTATGCTAAAACGCTTAGCTAAGATGGTTAACATAGTAAACATTATACCTTCTTAACGCCAGCATGTTAGCATTGTCATTGTGAGCATGTTAGACATTAGCATTTAGCTCAAAGCACTGCTGTGACTAAGTACAGCCCCACAGAGCTGCTAGCTGTAAACTCCATCTTACTTAGTCTTGTTATTACTACTCCATGCTTTTTGTCCCAACACCTATTCCTGGCAGTAACAGATTAAAAAGAATCACTGCCTCCAATATAATATAGAGGCAATTGTTGCTGAGGCAGATATTATTGTATATTATATGTTACACATTTCATGTAATTATTATAATCCAATTCTAAGGTCACAATAGTCTGTTTAACCATATATATCTATTTCAGGAGAGTTTCTCAATACACAAGACACTATAAAGACTATCTGGTACTGCTACTGCAAAGCAGGATAAACAACCAAATGTCACAGAGAAAGGATAAAATCTGGAAAGTCAATCTTGTCATTTTGATGAAGCTGCGTGTGCCTCCCCAGGCTAGTCATGACAGATGATGCTGTGGCTCGCTGTCCACCGAGCCCTTCCCTCTGTTATATTTAAAGAATGACCATCTGAGAGCCACTTCGAACTAACAGCGAAACCACAAAACACGTATGAAAGAGGAAAAATCATACACGAGCTGTTCACGTCTCATAAAGTCAGAAAAGTGACAAATGTGTCTAGCTCTCTGTGACGAGTAAAGAAGACGCTGTGCTCTTTGTTTCCATTGTCTTTCTCATTCTCTTTTTAGTCTCACACCTTCCCACCACGCTCTCCTTCCCTCAAGGCAGACTGATAAAGACAAATGCCATAGTCGGCTATCATCGCTACGCCGGGGCCCAAAGGGCTGCAGGATCATATTTTTCTTTTTCTCTTGTTTGATGATATGATTTTGTTTTCTTCAGAAATAGATTTGTCTCTAATGGCTCTGTTTACCTATCCTCTCTTCCCCTTTTCCCTATTCCCTCTGTGCAAGGGTAAGGACGGAGTGCTTTGGGTTGCACTGTCACATTACCTAGAGTCTGCAGACTTCAGAGCTGCATCAAACAGGGCAAACGTCACTTCACGCACTTGCCGTTTTATAGAGACTATGAATGTGTAGCACACATCAGAATACACATTAAAAAATGGAAAGTGTGTCTATAACGAGCTGACATGATGTGATAGAGAATAATAACAATACAATCATAATAACAGATCTAAATGCCACACACTCATCCTGTCTGTATCATCCTTCCACTTTTGCTGATGTCAACACTCAATGTCAGTTAAACATAAAATGGATAAGGGCTGAAGTATGTACCCTGTCAGTGTACATAAAATGACACTATAGATATAGTAGATCTTTTCAATTTTTGTCATATAATTTACTTCCACATGGCATGGAGTCGTAATGAAATTCTGAACATTCAGCACATTTAAACTGCGCGCAGCATTTATGAATTTAATTTTTTATTGGATTCTATATGTTTTATGTGTGTCTGTAAAACTGTTTGCATCTGCAGCCGCATGCAGTGGTTAGAATTTGCTGCCACCATTTTCCATGAATACTTCCCCATTGATTGACATCAACAATGATTATTTTCATATGCCTATCATATGTATTTTTATATATATTTTTAATATATTTAATATATTTATATATATTTTGGTCATATAAAATGTCAAAATGATTATTTTGCAAACATAAAAAATGAGAGCAAGTACATTGGAGCAGATCACCAGCGTCTGCATTCTCTCTTATTTTGAATTTTGCAGAAGAGTTTGTTTCCTGTGCTATGTAATCAAGAACCAATTAGCTCCTGGTATTCTTGTTATTCATTTTTAAGTTATGACTGTCATGTGCTGTGGCACTAAGAAGCGGCACAATCCACAGCTGTCTGAACATGCAGGTCACATCTGTCTCATACATTACTGATAGATCCAGTAGGTGGACAGAATTAAAGGAACACCTGCACAATATAATGCAAATCCAATATAATAGCCTACTTAAAATGTTCAGATTTTATTGTCTGTGAGGCATTGAGTTTACACTATGGCAGTTTTAGAGGCTATAAAGTGGTGCTGTTGTATTATATTATATTGTACATATAATGTGATGTGCTATTATGTCCATCCCTTGCAGTTTTTTTGTTGTTGAGAACTATCAAATTTCTTTAAAAATTATATATAATGAAAAGATACTACTGGTAGCTACAAATGTACCTTGAATTCTTGTTTGCAACATTTTTTTATAGGTTATATCGACCACACCTGAAGCGTATCCTCTACTGTTACTTGTTATAGGTGGTGCTTCACCTGTGTTTTGCGTATCATAGAAGGCCACAGCAGACTGCTAAGGTAAAAATAGATATTTAATGGGGGCAGGCAAGAGTATGATAAAACACCACCTCCATATGGTGCCTCTAACACAGGGCACATCACCAGTGAGAAATGAGGCTCCCTTAGTCTCTGGAAGACACTATGAGGGACTCACATGGGGCCAGCTTAGGTATTGTTTGGGCTTCAGTGAGTGTGAGAGCCAAGATTTGCAGGCATTTTTACAAGCCTGAGTGTTTTCTCTCCAGCACCTTTGGTGGAATAAAGTGCTCCTAAGACTCCCTTGCCTGTCATCTTGGTTCTGCAACGTGAAGACAGTGAAGATCAAAGCTGCTTTCTCTCCAACTGTCAGCCCAGTTTTACCTGCCTAGAAGAAACCTAGCCTCTTAAGCTGTGACCAAAGGAGAATAATGTCCCTTGACAGAAGGATGGCTTCGGGCTAAAAAGAGCCTCAAGGCTCATTGTAGACAAGCTGGAGGGATGAGGAAGAGGAGAGGAACAGTCAATTAGGTTTTTCTTTCATTGTCAAGATGAACAACCTGGCCTTATTCTGCCTGGTTGTGAAAATAGAGGAAGAGAGAGGGGGTACCTGTAGAGGAGGAGTGTTGATCACAGAAGAGCGAGGTGGACTAGGGGCTAGCCCAGGGGTTGAGCAGCAGCAGGGCCTAGCCCTGCTTGAGGGCCTATACAGCCCTGGAGACCAGAGAGGCACAGCCAGACCCAGGAGTCAAAATAGGCTTATATATCTCTCTAAAAATGAGTCACATGGCAGAGATAGAGACATTTATTCAGACAATACAGTAAAGCAGGGAAGAAACAGTAAAGTGAGTGAGATATAAAACTCAGTGAGACAAAACAGGAGCTCACACTTAAATCACATTCACCCAACACTGTTGAGGTGATTGATGCATACTACCTCAGCAAGTGCGAACAGGCTCGCCGACAGTGGTGATTTAAACTTCTTTATTCAGTTTCTGTGTAGCACCGCCGATCTCACAGGAAAGAGATTGGCAGGAAGAAGATGGCTAATGGAAAGAAGATGGCCTCGGTGTCAGAGGACACGGATTAGCCAGAATGAAAAACATGAGCATGAATATTAGGATTACATTGAACGAATGACTTTGAATTTGTTTCAGCTGCAGTTTCAATTACCAGCCTTTATTATCAACCTCGAAGGTGTCCATCAAAACCTCTGAACCCTCCCCATTCAGAACCAGCATGAAAAGCTTGTGACCACACAGGCACACCAGCTGTTCTTGCAATATTTCTAGGGAACACCTCTCCTCTCTGTGAGAGGACAAGAAGCTCACTTGTAGAGGGAAAACTTGGCAAACTGAGATGGATGGCGACAGGTTTTTGTCCTGTCAGCATCTTTGCTCTGAGCCTTCTCTCCTCTTTTTGCATTTCAATAAATTGCTTTTCAGCGAGATGCTACCTCACTGTCTTATTGGCATGCAGGGAGGCAATGCGCTCGTCTCTAGGACGACCTAGCTCCCATTTACTTACACAATTTGTCTGACATTATTGCCCTTCCCTTGACACCATGGGCTCGTGGCAAGCATGAGTGTATGATGTGCAGACGTGCACATTAAAACAGAGTAATGTCTCTGCATTTATAGGAATAAAGTTCTAACAGCCCTCTTTTTTTCTCAGCGGGAGGACTATAAAAGCCATCTGGTGGTGGTGGGGGAAGTGTTGGAGGGAGAGTAAGGTGGATGAGTTAGTGAGTCAGTGAAGGTTGGAGGGATGGGGTAAGCGGGTGAATGACCAAGTGACCTGAGTAGGTGAAAAAACATGCGGGTGAATGAGTTTGTAGGTTCGCAAGCGAGCAGGCATTGAGCTGGTAACTGCGTGAATGCTGGACTGGGCTGGAATCACAATGAGGTTTTGTGGTATTAGTCCACTCTCAACTCGTAAGCTGCCTCTCAGACATGTCAGGCTGCTACTGACCTTTCTCCAGAGGAAGATTGGCTCACAGTCCACAGATACTCTGCCTATAGTGCAGCGCTATGGATTTAGAATGAGGAGTTGGTGTGGTAAGGTTACCGCCTTCATAAAATGAGTCAGACTTTAATCTGATTGATCCACAGGAAAATATTCCCTGCTGCCAACTGGTCACAGAGTACTGGGAAAGGTTACAATGAGACATAGGGACAGACTGAGCTTGAGTTAGAATTGGCAGGTCAACGAAGGATATGGATTAGGATTATGTTGGCTTGTTTATACAAAACAAGACAATGGGGCAGTTGTGACTTCTTAGCAATAAAAAACTAAGTCACTTAAAAAAGGCAGCAAAATACGTTGAACATCAATGACCACATTGGCTGGGCCTATATATACGGCAAAATATTAGCTTGTTGCAAATACATCGGTATCAGCATGCGTGCCAATCGATAAGTACCAAGAAATTGCAGTACAGAAATGGCATGTCCATACTGAAAACTAGGTTATCGTTAGAATTCATTGTAACTGAGATAACAGCAGTAACATTGTAACAACTGTAGCAGGGCCATCTTCAATCCTTTTGACTTATGTGTTTTAGCAACAAGGAAGCGCTCCAACTTGGCTATTTTGTATTTTAGCTTTCTGTCTACACCGGAAGTGGGAATGTGTCGCATTGTATACATTGACATCTACTGCTTGTGATTACCCTACATCTGGATTTCAGTTTTATAATTTAAAGTTTATAATATACCGTACAGCGTGAAGGACTGCCAGAGCTGGAAGAAAATGAGAGACTTTCTTCCACGGCAGTCTGACAAACATCGACCTTTACTTAGCGGTGCTTATTAGATCAGTTCTCCTGCACATCAGCTGGTCACGTTGACTGATCAGAATGTGTATGTATTTATGTTTTATTATAACAATATGATATCACTAGTTGTCAGAGTGTGACTGTTCAAAACATGTGTTAATACAATACTTCTTCATCAAAAACCACAGATTCACAGTGGAGATTTATTTGGTTAGTTATACTCTTATACACACTCCAGTTTTCCATGACATGGGCTTATTATTGTGTAACAAGCTAATTATTCCCAATTATTGATAAAATCATATTTGGGTGAAAACATGTGTTTTAATTTATGTTGATAAATCAGATTCCAGATCAACAAAGTAAAGTATCTAGTGATAGTTTGTAAAGAATGCAAATAATGTTAATAATTAATCACCTGCATCATCATACTGATAAGGTATGATACTTGGTACTTTTCACCATAGAAATATCAAGCTGCTGCTGCAACCATATGGCTGGAACACATGGTAAGCTAGTTGAGCTATGCGTTTTTGCTGAACGTAACTTTGCGCCAAAGATAGTTTGTTTTTTAAAATCCGATATCTGTGGCGTATGTGGTGATGTCAGGTGACCTCCTCAAAAACGACATGTGTTCCCAACTCCCAACACAAGTTATAGAAGGCTGCATGAACCGATCAGGACTGCAACGTTTGGGTTAGGGTTAAAAGACAAAACAGGAAATGGAACAAAAACAAAATGGATGGGCCGCAATAGGTCAATAGGGGGTGAATATTTATTTAATATTCAAAAGACAGGTTTTGGGTGGAGTATTCCTTTAAGTTAGACTACTGGTGACTTTAAGTGCTACATGTGTATGTTGTACTACTATATATATATGGTATATATTATAAGTTAATCGTATGTGCATTTTTATACACACATACATACACATTATTTTAAAAAAACTACTTGACTAGAGCTTGTTGCTAGAACATACATTATTTCTATGTTTTTTATCACTATATATTTAAGTAAAACTAAATCAAGTAATAAAATAATCTCCACAACAGTCAGGAAGCTTTTTGTGTATTACTACAGCATACAACCATACCAACAGTATGACAGTCACTGATTTGTCTGGGAGGGAGGCAAAGGGAAGCTAAGTCACAAGTACATTCAAAGGGATGATTTCAAGTCTTACTCAGATATGCCAGGGGCAAGGTTAGAGTGAATTTTCTCATCTTTACAGTTGAAGGTAATCCCATACCCAGTAGACTGGCTAATTAACTGACTATACAGCTCAACTGCATCGTTGTCGTGTTAGCAAGGCAGAGGCACATTACAGGCAGAGAGGTGTAAGAATGTGAAATAGCTCTGTGCTGGAATATTTAAACAATAGCCTGGGGTAGAGGTGGGCAGTATAACCAGAATAAACTTCACACCGGTGGAGATACGTGCCCTGATGTGGATTTGGCTACACCATTTGTTCTGGTACAGAATGGATTTTAAATGTCACGTCAAAGTGTACCGCGAGCATCAGCTTACTGCATGTTAACCAGTGAGCATACGCTTCCCTTTTACACTAAAACAAACGCACATTTGCATGCTAAGAAAAGGGCGGGTGAAGAAATGGAGTCAGACAGCTCAATTGAGGCAGGAGCAAACCATGAAGAAATATGTCAGCTAGTATGAGGAATGTTTGAAAATGTGCTCCAGCTCTGACACAAGTAGCACTGGCACTGGTGTAAAAAGAAGAACCACAATGCAGACATCATTGCCAGAGTCCCTGTCCTAATGATAAAACAAGTCAGTCGTGGAAGGACATGGTGAAAACACAGGATCCATGGTACATAGAAAAGACTCGCAAACATTTCACCCAAAACAAAATCCTGAACTTGTACTGCAGCTGTTTTGAAAAACTGAAGCAAACGCACACACACAGCTGTGCACTGTGAGCTCTTAATTTCCACCAGGTATGAAACTCTCCTCCACAACTGCTGTAAACTATGTTAATAGTTAATTGATCATAACTGTAACTTCAGGTAATAAATAGTTCCTATACAAGAGTCTGTCCTGAGTTTGAATCACATTCAATTGAAATTATGAGAGAAAGAATATACTACCATGATATACAGTATGTCATTACCTTCAATACTCAAAATATAGTTTGATATAAATTTCATGTCATACTGCCCTTTCTCTGAGAGAAGGATGAACTGGTCACAACTGGTCTGCCCATCTCATCTAACACCGGCTAGGCTAGCTCTCTCTCTCTCCCATGTCCCTCCCAGCCCCACTGGGGCCTCAATTAAAAACTCCTCTGATGTCTAGTAACTGACAGAGACTCAATCACTTCCACACATCCCTCCCCACTGAGAGTGGCATTAAGATGTTGGAGGCAGAGTGGACTATTGATTTTCTTCTTTTTTTCTTTGGTTGCTCCATTTCTTCACTAGGCCATCTTCGCAATGCAGGCGGAACTTCGAGGCAATACTCAGTTTACGACACTGTGTTGTCTAAATTTTTAATTAGCTTTAAAACATTTGCTGCCTGTGAGATGCTGAGGAAGTGTAGGAGAGAATCACTGGTGACAGCCATCAGTACCAAAACAGACAATCTGGCTAGCTGATAATACCAAGTAGAGGAGCTAAGGGCAGAGTGACAAGGACAAATAGGTATGAAAGGACTAAAGAGCCATTTAAAACAAAGCGTATGCATTGATCCTGCTAAACAAACCCAAACTTGATTCTTCACCTGAGCTACATCTGGTTCCTCTTAAAGTATTAAGTATTAATTCATTTTTCAGCCACTCAGGGCATTGCAATAAGCTATAGCGTAGATTGGGTTTATCAGAGCTTTTTTATGCTGCAAATAGCTAACAGTAAAGTTGTGGGTGGCAAAACCAAAACAATGATCTGAAAGATGCTAAAGTGTTCTGTAGGGCTGAGGGTAACTGCATAGGTGATAATTCTCTGTGGGTTTGTTACCAAGAGCAACTCCTATATTTATTACATTTATTCATTTCATTCATTGTCAATATAAAAATATTGATTAGTGCAGCTTTAAATTGTGATCCTGATCCTGCTTGTAGCGTTATTTGATCAGTGCGTATTCACATGCTGATAGTGGACAGATAAAAGCATAAACAGGGCTCATAATATTCATCCCCTATACTACTGGAAAGCCACACTAACATGACAGGTGAGCCACAAATCCATTGTGCTCGTTCCAGTGGCTCACTGCAGCAAGAACAAACTGCAGCTTGAAACTCTCTGCAGACAGTCTGTGAAGTGCACACCTATTGCTGAAACAACTCCTGTGTTACATCAGTATAGTGCAAAGTGGGTGAGAAATATCATCCAGGATATGAACTTTAACATGACACTTATTGAACCATCCATTCAAGTGAGGAACACACCCAGTAGTTGCACTAGCTTTTGTAATAGACTTTCGCATTTTGTCTCTTTAGATTGCTGTGAATCTGTAATGGCACAGCTAAACAGCATCTGCACTTTGTCCTTGTATCTAGTGTGCCCTAGTTATAAAATTGCCTTATCTCTTGCAAAGCTTTGTACAGTCATTGTTGATTCTTTCCGATTTAAAGTATCAATGTTTGTTTATGAAGAAACAAAGCCACAGTTCAAATACACAGCAACAGTTGCTGCTTGCATGGTAACATCTTTGAATACAAAATGACAGGATGTAAGCTTAACTCTATCACAAATAAATGCAAGTTCTATCCAAAACATTAAAGAACTGCCTGGACCTCTTCAAAAAGCGTTCAAAAAGTTCTTAGTATGCTTCTCCCATTGCAGTATTACTAGAATATATAATGACAGCTTTTTTTTTAAAGACATGTCTCTGTATGTCTTTGCCTAGGGCTCTCATTATAAAACAGCATTTCTCATTTTCCTCTGCTGCAGTCTTTGGTGGCTACTGGAGAGACGAAGAGATGAATATTCTCAAAGCACTCAAGCTAGGCCGAGCTCAGACGTTGGAGCAGGTCAGCTTGTTCCTGTTAGCCGTTCACCTCAAGAGCAAAACCAAACGTCTTCACCTGATTTACACTATAATTTGCTCAGTTTTAATGCAAATAAATACAAACACTGTAGACACCACTCAGTGGTTGTTTTAAGAGAAGTCAGAGGTCAGGTTTAGCAGGGATGTCTTATTTGAGGACATTTCTCAGGAGCAGATCCTTACCACACAGGGGCTTCAAACTCTTTCCCTATCATCGCTCTTTTGCTTTAAAGAAAAATGTAGAATGTATTAAGAGCATTTCTAAGAAAGTGATATGCATGTTGGTGGGAGGAGACATCTAAGAGAACACTTAGGTTCATACCATACGATGCCAATGTACAATGCTTTTGTTATATCTAATTTAAACTTTTACAGTCTAATTAGTCCCCTTATCAGATATTTAGCTGGAAGGATTTACCATAGCTTTGTTTCACATTGACATTTTTGCATTACCTTAACTCATTGCTAGCTTAAATAAATGACTGCAGTTTGAAAGCTAGCACTGAGATCCAATGCAATATAAAATGATTAAGGAGAGTCATTTCAAAGATTTTAGGCTTTTAAACGCTGAAACATCTTTACAATGTCCATTAAGGGCTCAGCTGGATCAATACATATAGCTCCTCTTAGAAAACCGTCATTTATTGAGTTTAAATCTTAAAACTGTTTCCTCTCCCACTTTTGATTGAGTGAGTTTGAAGGTCTTGTAAAATACTCTGTAACCCAAAATCACCAAATTGGTAAAAGTATCATTATTTATTACATTAAAATGTAACATTTATGGCACATACATTATTTTTTTATTGCAGTCATTTTACAAAAGCAAAAAGCTACTCAGGGCTGTGCTTTGACAGTTCTTTTAGAAGAGTCCCTAACAATGCCTCTAAGCTGTTCCAAAATCACTGTCAAGTACAGCTTCTCATGGCTTATTGCTTAAATATACTTTGTCTCCTTCCAGCACTTTTAAAATATATCTTGGACAGACTGAAAAAATGACTCTGTAAAATCTCTCTCTCAATGGAATATAGCTAATCACAGTCTCACAACTTGTGTGTAGCTAAGTTATATAGACTGAGAAAATGCTCAGTCGCTGCCTGAGAGAGGAGCCAGGGACAATATGTTCATACTGTGCCAATGTCCCACAAGGGTAGCACTTTCCACAAAACTAATACATTATGACTAAAACAAGGATAGCTAATGCACAAATAAGGATGTTTCTTCTCTCATTTACAATAAGATATCTACACTGAGGGCTTAGAGCCATGTAAGTAGGTTCTGAAAAAGTCTACGGTGGGGACAAAACAAAAGATTAAGCCTGACATTGATCAACATTTAAGCATCTAATTATAAACAAAATGTCAACAAACAAACAAAAGTTATTTACACTGATAACCAAATCAGATCAGTTATGCTATTCTGGCTGTAAGCCTTGAATAAATACATACAGAAAAAAAGAGGCAAAATGGGAAAGTAAGATCATTCCTGATTTTTTGAAAGTTTACATGGCAGAAAACAATCTATGGTGCTGCAGACAGCTGTTTAGTCCTTGAAGGCATTAACCCCTAAAACTCTCCCGTGGAGTTGCTCAGAAACTGGCAGAACGAGTTTGTGGTCGTTCCCAGGTGTGAGTGTGTGATCCAGGTCACTGCTATAAACAGCATGTATGCTAAGCAAGCATTTTCTGGATAAATAAAAACAAAACTGACTCTTTCACTTGGGTCATGACTTTGAGAAAATGTTCTTCCCACAGAACAATGGCTGCATGGAGAACCATAGTGACAGGTTTTCAAACAGGTGGGTGGGCTGCGGTTTTAAAGAGGCCACTACCATTGGTGCAGGGCTTGATTATAATTACAGGTAAACCAACAGGCTGTTCTAAGGAATTTGCAGATGTACCTGTACACTTTACAGAATATTCCCAATTTTACACTGAGAAGAGATTAAGTAAGTCATATTTACTATATGTGATGGCTAATGTGTCCAAATGTGTGCAATGCATACTATACACCCAGCTTAATAGCACACATACTGCAGAATGGGTGATCATTACTTCTCCCAGCAATTAGTTCTTGACACTCTGTATTGTTCTTTTTTTAGTTACAAAATAGACCTCTATACCCCCCGCTGCCTTAAAATGACAAGGAGACCTTGAAGCAAGAGTTTGCCCTCTTTTGCTTCCTTTTTATCATATTTTGACACCATGATGATGCATACCACTGCCGTCTTTGAAGCTGTCTGCC
Organism: Maccullochella peelii; assembly: GCA_002120245.1. NCBI lineage: Eukaryota > Metazoa > Chordata > Actinopteri > Centrarchiformes > Percichthyidae > Maccullochella > Maccullochella peelii. The sequence goes on from LKNJ01001764.1 coordinate 77,260, forward strand.
CCATGCTTTAAAATGTATGATAAATAACAAGAAAATACTGGGAGAAGCATTATTTAAGGCATTCTTGTAAAATCAATGGCAGATTTACAATGTACAGGATTACAACTCGAATCCTTTTTTATTCTTTAACCTTGACAGCTTCTTTTCCTGCTTTGGAGTACCGGCACTAATTCTTGTCGTGGTACACAATACAGAACAGGACACACTTACTTTAATCTCTGGATGTAAGTGATCACTCTGCTGAAGCAGCACATATTTCAAATCTATAACCAGTTACATCACCGCGTCCACAATGTCATCACATTATGTCACATGGCTTTACCGAGATGCAGTGAAATATTGAAATCCAAGGACAACAGTTGTCTGCCTGCCTAGTGTTTTCATTTAGCAGGTGTTTGCACAACCTGCAACAACACATTCAAGTATACAGTAGTGTGCCAATTCCAAGTGCTTAAACATGTTTTATGTTTCACTGAATATGGATGTTAAATGATATTTATGATGTATTTAAGAAATAGGTTCATTTGCTTTTTTTTTTTTTTTTTTGCTGAGAGTTAGATGAATATATCAATACCACTCATGTCTGTCCGGAAAAAAGCTAATAATAGCTAAAAATAGTAATAAAGCTAAAGCCAGCAGCCGTTTAGCTGGAGGAAACAGCTACCCTGGCTCTGTACAAAGGTAACACTAATAACCAAGTTACACTACATGCTGGTAGGCGGATTTTGTTACCTTTGGACAGTGTCAAACTAGCTGTTTCCCCCTGTTTCCAGTCTGTTCTAAGCTAAGCTAACTGGCTGCTAGCTGTAGCCTTATTGTATATTTAACTGACAGATATGAGAGTGATATCAATCTTCTCATCCAGCACTCCACCAGAAAGCCAATAAGCACATTTCACAAAATGTTTCTACCCTCTTTCCAAACATCAGTCTTCAGCTTGGTTGAACTGAATTTCTTGGTTCCACAGCCATAGTACTCTGAAACACTCGTAGCAGTGTAACCCTGTTTTGACCACTTAACCCCTCTAACAACCACATCTGGAAAACGACCAGACATTACAAATGGCATCACTCTCCATCTGCTAGAGTAAGTGGCTGAAAGCATTGAGACAGATACATTATAGACATGACAGACTCTTGCAGTGTGGGTCACTGAGCTGTCTCTGCTGTTGACAGAGAGTTGCACTTACTGCGGCAACACACGAGGAGGGCAACTGATGTAATTAAACACAGTTGACAATATTAATAAGGTAAGAAGAGCGAGTTTGTTTCCTCGTGGACAGTTTGTCTGTAATGAGCTGCAAGTTGTGAGGCTCTGGGGAGACAGGCGTGGCTACACAGTCCGAGTCAGTGGGAAGATATTAATGCAACCTGAAGGGGATGTGACTCATAGCAAGCTGCTGTCCATTCAAACTGGTATCATAAGGAGCACGACTGCAGCAGTGGCTTAATCACAGTCATTACTGTGATATTTGACACTGGGGTTGAAATAAAGGGCTCTGTAATAGGTGTGTTTCTTATCAGGCAGTGAGTCAGTGGTTGCTTACGTATTTTCAAGTCAAGCTGTCAGTACAGAGGGAGGTGAGCGTGTCGAGCACTACGCCTGCTCGAAACTCCTCTCCTCTGGGACACAGCCACACTCAGTCCATTCTTAACCTCCATTTCACACTTGGTAATCAATTACTGGTCTCTAGAGCTATCGAAGAAAAGCGCTACCTATCCTGAGAATAAGCTAAATCTCTCAATGCCTCCTAATTGAAAACACATTATATCGCTAGACAATGCTCTTTGTGTGTAGCCAGCCACTAATTTGGACTATTTGCATGCACAGAACAAAGCAATTTACTGAGGTTGCAAACATCCTTTGCAGGACAATAATTCATGGTGTTATCAGGTGCAGAGTTTAAACATCAAATAAACGGGCTGAATAACTAAATAACCAAACTTTGAAGGTGTGCCCAGCCGTTTGTTGGTGGCTATTCTCCCAGTGACTCTGAAAAGCTGAAACTAATATGATTTCATATCGTGAAGCCAAGACTGATGCCAGACCTCCCGAAACCAATCCCTCTTACAGGATTTAGCGGGAGCTGTGTGAAATGTACACTGCAGGGCCCCACCGGTCCCAATGATAGTCCTTGCTGTGAGTCCAAATCAAAATGAACCCGATCAATAACAAAAGAGGGCTTTTGTGTGTTTACTGCTGTCATAAATACAGTGTCCTGAAAAGAAAAGCGAGGGAGGACAAAGAGAGACAGGTTTCCACCAGGCCGGGGACGGGCATAAAGATGTCAGACTGCTGTTTGGGAGAGGGTGGCAGTGTGTAACATCACACTGCCATGATATGATGTTCTTGGAGCAAAGATGGACCCTGTTTTTGATCACACGCATGTTGACATGCAGAAGACAGGAATAAACTCAAAGTGTACGCATGTGACAGACACACACACACACAGCCTGATGACCTTTTCAATGCCAAACAAAAAGACAAAAACTCATCGTCCAGAAGAAATATTATAGCAACGTGGCTTTTAATTTTCAAGATGGCAGAGAGGGGACTTGAATAAAGGAAAAATCCCAGCACAAAAGAGAGGAGCTCATTTTATCTTTTATTGTACCGTTCTGAAAGAGCAGTGCACAGACCAGAAACTGCCCACAACTGAATCCAACCCAACAATCCCTCAGAGTCGCTAACAGTGAAACTGGGAGCATGACGAATAACATTGCCGGGGCCATAATACAGGGATAAAATTTCCTATGCTGAAGGCCCAGAAGAGGGCGTTCAAACGTCTCAGAGCACTGACAGCGTCAAGTGGCCCGAGTTAATAATCCTGATAGGAATTAATGCGCTGACAATGGTGCCATTGCTGCCTACCTGAATTTATTTTAGATTGCCTACATTACTTCATCTGTCTATTTGGTTGTTTTCACTGGCTGGGTTCCTGATAAGACAGAGCACGCATTCAGCAGTAGTAAGAAGGCCTATTTGTGCACTGGACACTAATTAATACAGTGCTCCGTTGGGAAAGTTGCCTGCTTGCTCCTCTACTGACAACAGATTCATTTATACTGCTGTTTTCTGTTTCTCCGAAGGCTCTGTTAATTGCATTTAAATTAGTCCTTGTTCAGTTGTGAACAAGGACCAGCACAGGGGTTTGTTATAGAAGCTGGAAGCAAAAACATGATTTTGGGCCACACATTACCCCAAAGTTGATCGAGAGATATTTTGACAGATCCTACCAGAGGAGCACGCAAACATGCTCGTAAAATATTTAATGAATAATTGCAATTACTGCAATTTCACCACAACAGATACTCTAATGAGAGAACCTTTGAACCAGTAGATCACTGCATCTTTCTGTTTGGCCCTTTGGCAATGCCAGTACAGCAATGCTTTTAGTCCAATTTAAGACACAAAACTGTCACGTGATATTTTCATAGATTCTGGGGGAAAGAATAATGTACATGACAATATCCAGAGAAAACAATAGAGGAAGGAGCGCTTTATGGCTCATGTAAGCATGGCAGGTAGCTATTTAGATGGCAATGTGATGTCAGGATCAAGGTCTGAAGACATAATAACATAGTCAGGAAAAAGGGGCAAGAAGCAAGCTGGCACACATCTAATGAAGAAAAGAAACTGCTAAGTGTAATGAATAGCTGAATGCTCTCACGCAGATTACCTACTATTAGCACCTGTGTTAGATTCCATCTTCACAGTAAGGGTCAATGTTTATATAGCAATTAAATGTTGATGATGCTTTTTAACCTTGATTTACCCAGTGAAGGTTGGTTTAGCATGCACATGCTTCACAATCATACAATAACAAAAATTCTCTTTGGGGAAATGTACCCCAGAAAAACAGTGCTGTACCTGGAGGTGAATAAGTCGGCTCAGAAAAGACTCTCTGGAAGAAACTGAAAGGATCTGACAGAAAACTGTGGAAATGTTAGAATGTGGTCTAGAAGACAAGGGAGAAAAGTACAGTGTTATTCTCATCAACCATGTGTATTCCATGTTTATTCTTGCACAAGGGAATAAACATGGAATGTAAATGACCCCAGTGCACAGTGTTGTTCACATGTGTTTAGTTTGCGCTTGTAATTTATTTATTATATTGCTCTTATTTTGTTGTTTCCTGTGAAACTGGGCATTTATTTTGTAAGGGCACTGTATGCAATGAACAGAAACTGTAGTAAAAAAGGAGTAAACAGTGCAGAAACGGTAACGCAGCACAGTAAAGAAACAAGTGATAAGTGAATTTAGCTCCAGTCGAGAGTGGCAACAAAGTATGCGTATTGAATTATGTCTAATAATAATTTAGATTTAATTTATATATTTGGCTTGCTAACTTCCTGGTGCTAACAGAGTTTAATGCATTGTTTGCCTTGTTTAAGTTCTGTTCTTTAGCTGTTACGCTGCAAAGAAACTGAATAAATGTCATTAGACCATCAGTCCAAGCTTGCATTTTTTCGACTGGAATGTTACATGAAATAAGCGACCATGTTTATTATTATTATTATTATAGGAAATTTGAACTTCCTAATACCTTCATACACTCCACATGTCTTTGGAATGTCTGAGGAAACCAGGGGATGGAAGGAAACCCACACTAACATGGGGAAAGCAAGCCAATGCCACACAGACAGGACTGAGACTGGGAAATCTGGGATCCTCTTTCTGTGAAGCAACAGTGCTAACCACTGAGCCACTGTGTTGCCAAGTGAAAGCCAGAGAATGCCAGCTAGATAGTAAAATTCAGCAAAAAGTCTTCTACACCACGTGGGGTGATCTCCCTCCTCGTCAGGCCATAGTGCCACAACTCTGAGCTCAGCAAATGTTTTCGTCTCCATCTTGCTTTCTGTCATCCACTTCTCACCCCTCCTAACCCTGTCTCCCTAGCTCCCTCTCTCTATCTCCCTGCCTCATCTCTCTGTCTCCTTCCTTTCCCCACTCTATATATCTCCATCCGCACACTGTTCGCTGTAAATGCTGTGCCAGCAGAGTGATGCCGGGGAAATGGCGCCATCCTCATTGAGAGAGAGCAAGCAGACGGAGTGGGGGTGGTGCTGGAGGGGGTGTTCAGTGACAGGCCCTGAAACCCAGCCATCAGACAACACACTGCAGCAATCACACAGCTCCAGTAGATGGGATACATAGCTAAAACTCCACATTCAGAAAAGGATCAGTAAAAAAAAAAATAGGATACAGGGTCTTGATCCCCAAAAAACTCCAAAAACATTATTCTTTTTTGAGGAGAAAAAAGTGGTCAGAATAGGCTGGAAGTGTGAGACAGTGCAAGCCATCAAGACAGGTGGAGGAGGGGGGAGGATGGGGGGGTTGGCAAACAAGCACGCTGGCCAGGCAAGCAGACAGGCCACAGTTCATTTGAGAACTGAAGTTGCTCCTTTCCATCAATCGACTGTTCATTAATACCAGCTGTTCCTATGGGTCTCCCCGCAACAAAGCCTTGCTGCAGTCTGCAAAATCTATCAATATCCCAGCAACACAAAAACACTGCTTATTCCGGAGCTCGGCTTAAAAGCTGACCAGCTCTCCACAGGGCGTGTTCACAAAAATAAGCGTCTCTGAGATGCCTGATAATAGTGTGCATGTGCCGTGTGCACATGTTATTGACAGTCTGGATGTTTCTGGTGAGGTACTTAAATTGATGGCGACTATAAAAGACGTAAGATTAACATGGATGACTTAACATTCACAGTGTAGCTCATGCCAGCCTACATAGTGCTCTTCTCAGTGTGGGTAAAGGGTTCATTTTCTCAAAATTAACCTTGTCAAGCTCCTGTTCTGCCTGGGGGAGATTTGTATTACTATTGCAATTTTTCAATCAGAGATTGGGGATAGTGTGAAACTTTTACATGCTGCATGTTCACTCCCACCTCCCCCCAATCTCTCTTTCTTCCTTACTCACCCATTTCTTCCTCTGTTTTTTTTCACTCTCACAGTCCATTTAGAATTTTAAGCAGATTTCACCCATTCTTATAATAGGATTCTCCACTTCCTGAGTGTGGTTTGTAGTGTACTGTGTTTGTAAGTGTATACAGCAAGCGTGTTTGCTATATCAACTCAAGCTCGGCACCCTCCACACTCAGCGACTCCACCAGAAGAGTTCTGCTGGGTCAAAATTAATTACAGAAGCTGTTAAGCACACACCAGCTGTTGTAAACAAATGCAAATACATTTTCATTTCAAACAAGCCCCCTTGTATCATGGCACACAAAATACTGTAAATCTTCTGTGTGTTTACTAACAACTTGGGCCATCATCAAGCTGTGCTGGCGATCCTACAGAGAAATTACTCTTATTCATGTACACCCAATTGCTGAAAATCATGATCACCATGGTTTTAATTAAGGGTTTTCCCCAGTTTGTGTACAACAGTTGCTCCTTTTGCCGTTCCTCTTTCAGTCTTAACTTCATCACACTTCAATAACTCCATTGCTCTTTGGCTGGACCTCTCTTTTTCAGTCCGTTTTACTCTTGGGCACTTTCTTTGACTGGGTCTGTTCAGACCGACTCCTTTACTTGTTTGAGTTTTGGGAACAGCAGGTGCATGACACTCTGAGTAAAGGAAATGACAATCAAAGCCTATGAAAACTGCTCTAATTTTGAATTTGATCCTTCTAGTACTACAGCTGCAACTAAGTAATTAATCTTTGACTCTGCCCAATTTTGATCCCCACATTTAAATAATGGGTGAATTAATTAAATGAGTGAAGTCTTCACTCAAATGGCACCAGCAGAGGGAACACTCTCAACACGTCTTTATGCATTCCTGGAGTCTACATAAAAACAATAATAATAAAAACAAACAACAATTTAAAATCACACAGTAATAATACAACAATAAAACAAGAAGCGATCAAATTATGCTGTGGACACAGCTCATGTATGTCAAGGAAGGAAGAGAATGCTGCCAATCCATCAATGACAGAGATGTTTGACTCTTGTCCTTTCCCCGGAGTGATTCAACCACTAAGAGCAATTACCACACTGGCTATGACAAGGTCCACAATAGAACGTCTGTGCTCCACACAAGACAGCAGGGCATCCATGCTGACAAGTAGTCTAAACTGTTTGTCACTACTTTCTGTTCCAAAGAGAGATGACAGAAGCATTGGACTATGATGACTATGGTTATTGCATCCCTGAAGACCAAGCCTCCTTGTCTTGCACTGTGAAGCCATCTAATAGTAAGATGATTTAAGTTTGGTAACTGAGTATTTCTGGCTACGCCACTGATGTTGAAATGTCAATGGTTCCACCATCAGGGAACCAACCTGTAGAGTTAAAAGGTTTGACTTAAAATGTATGGTTTTTAACTCTATGGGCTTGAAGAAAAGAAAAGGAAAAATTGGAAATGTCATTGTTACCATTTCACATTGACTCACCTCCCCTGAAAAAAGACAAATCTAAATTACCAATCCAGATGACTCAATCAACATTTTGTTAAAATGAGAGAGTCTCGTTTGTAGAATGGAAATAAAGGAGACAAAAAAAACTGACATCAAAGGTAATAAAACTATCATATCAATTTCAACCAAACCTGAAATAGTGCATCAATCCAGCAAAGGTCGAAGGGTAATAGAAGCCACAGACTATTTTAACAGTGCTACCTTACAGTTATATTTCATTCTCACCATGTGTTTAATACCTTTCCACTCCCCCAATGGTCCCTCTGACTGGTTATCTGTGCTGCTTTGAAAGAGGCCAACCAAACTGTTAGAAAGGCCACCCTCCCTCAGCCGTCCAGCAAGCCTGCCTGCCAATCCGCCATCCTGTTTCCAGACAGCACAGTCATTTCCCAGCCCAGTGGAGCAGCACTCCCTGACCTCTGCCTTGACCTCCGCCTCAACAGCCCGAGCTCTAGCACCAGCTCCAGCCCAGAGAGCAGGCTCAGGCCACCTCTACTTATTTATGAGCCATTTCACACAGTGCTGCTCCCATTAGAGACCCAGCCTTGGCCCACCTTACACGACACTCTCCTTGCACTTAACACATAGAGTACACCAGCAGGGCCAGGGGGACATGGGCGGTGGGTGGTGGTGGTGGGCGGGTTGAGGGGACCATTAGGCCTATCACATGGGTACTGTCACACACCCAGCAAGATTACGTCAAACAATCAGAGAAAGCCTAACATATCAGTCTACTTCCTGGTTAGCAAACATTTCCTGCAGACAGCTGCTAGGAGACCAATCGATCAATCCAGCACAACCTTTTATTACTGTATTGCCTTTTCAAATATGTCATGAATAGCTATTTGACTATCCTCAGGGAAATAATCACCCACTGATCTAATTTAGTGATGCACAAGAACTGATGGGTTTGATGAGTTATGCTAATTGAACCATAATTGGACATTTCATTGTTTCTTATTAATTTTGTTGGAGCCGAACTGTTACTCTTAGCAGGAAACAGAGAGACAGAGAAAAGTTCAGTCTCCACAGCATAAAATTTGACTGATGCAGTGATTCATGCAAGCATACGTTTCATGACTGAAAACAAGATTAGTCTGAGCTGGTAACATTCTAACACTGCAGGAAGCCAATGAATATTGTTTTCTTAGCACTAGAATGGACATTACAATGTTGACTGAATCCTAGAAGCTATTTCTAGAGAACAAGAGATGAAGAACCACACCCACCTGTGATTGTGACAAAGGCGTAACCCTCCTCGCCCAGTAGTGGATTGATCAGTCGGCAGCTGTAGGTGCTATTGGGCTCCAGCACAACTGTCAGCACGCTGGTCAAAGTGAAGAGCCCTTCCTCATTGGCCACCACTGAAGTGGTGAAGTTGTCCGTCAGGTTGCGCCCGCCCCCATCCTGCCATATCACGGCAGCTTGAGGATAACCACCATAGGCCTCACAAGTCAGGGCCACCTCATCACCAGGCCGCAGGTTGGATTCAGGCTCCAAAGTCACTACAGGCTTGGAGTAGGGGGCTGAAAAAAGGCAAGAGTACACAGAAAGAGGAGGAGGGAAGGTGTGAAGTTTCAGGGTGGGAGGGAGGAGAAAAAGAAGTATGGGGTGGGTAAGGGTGGGTGAGGATGGAGAGAGCATAAGGGAGCAGCAGGCACATACTGACTTTAGCTAGATTCTCTGCAGTGAGAGCTACCCTGGGAACTGTTTGACATGATTCCCATTAAATTCTTAATTATATTTAGGGAGCTTAGCATAACACAGTGCTTAAGATCCCACAGACTCAGACAACATCTGTGGCACATCCTGATGCTGCATCCCTACACTCTAACGCCGCTCTCTCTAGAGTGCCAAAGCACTGAGCCACTCCCAGAGAGGAAATACGGTGCAAGCCGGGAGACGGAGGTGGGCAGGCCTGGGAGAAAACTGTCAGGCTTGGAGATTTGGGACGACTCAGACTATGGCATGGAAAAGAGCGTAGAGGGGTGGAGGTGAGGGGTGAATTGTCAGCCTCGGCTGAAATCATGCTTCTCCAGTCCCTTGAGCTAAAACACGAGTTACAGAGGTGGTGGAGAAAGAGGCTGCTGTATTCCCAGAACCAATCATTGCACAGCAAACAATGGGGTGGAGCTGAGGGCGAGATGAAATAAGTTTGCCTGCTTTTTGAAAAGTGGACTCAACACAAAGACAGATTTAGCGTGGTACATACACCAGCTGTCCATTTGATTGACAGGCACATTTCCATTGAGGGCTCTTTTCATTTTCTTTAAGCAAAGCATGAAGTAAGTCAGTTAAGTGTTAACTGTAAATGCTGGCTAAAAATAGAACATCTATATATCTAATGCATAAAATGGAACCAATTTGTCACTGTTGGAAACATTGTTTTCCCTCTCCCCAGCCAGGAGGAAAAATAAATGTTATTCATTAACACCGCCTAATACACATCCATCCTTGGAGAATACAGGAACAATCTCACAACAGATAAAGAAATGGGAGAATGAAGGAAAGGCACACAGTATCATTATAAATAAATAAAAGGCTATCAGCTGTGAAGGTGGGCGATGTAGTCACACAGCAGAGAAGATGTTGGTGGTGGCTGATTGACCGTAACAGCTAATAATCAAAGTCAGCAGATATTGACCATGACAGAGACCACAATCAGCGCTTATTGACCAAAAACACTGCTCAGCAGCCCTGAGGTAACAGTTTATCACCTGTTTATGTTTTGTGAGAAGAAATTATCATAACTCACCTTCTCCATACTTCTCCTTACTGTACAATACATTTTATTGCATACTATTAGTGTATACGTGTTGAGGTCAAATCACTTTCAATATAATCAATTCAAAGCGTAAATCGAAACTAAGATGGAAACATTAGCTAATGAAACAGCATTTAACCATTATCTAATCGATGTATTGAACATACTGTATAGAATAAATCTTTAAAACAACATTACCTTTTATTTGTTTAGTTCCTGGCACCACTATAATTATCTTGAACACAATTAACGTGTGTGTGTGTGTGTGTGTGTGTGTGTGTGTGTGTGTCTGTGTGTGTTTGAATATGATGATGTCATCAGAGTTATCTAAGCTTGGGGTTGGAGACAAATTATAGAAAGCCTGCATTAGAAACTAGGGATGTGGAGTTTTAAAGATATGGGCATTAACAGGGCCGGAGAATCCCAGCAAAAGATGCTATCAGGCTGCATCATGGGAAATGTAGGATAAAGCGTTTTTTGAGCTTTACTCATACCACAGACTAAAAGTCAGGATATCTCAGCCTTGAAATTGCTTGAAATTTTTAATCTGAATCCCCTAGCTTTAAGCTATATACTAAATTGCTGGAGTCCCCCTTTGACATAAAAGGAAATTAATCGAAGAAATACATACATTTAGGGCTGCAACTAATTATTTTTTTATTATCAATTCATCTCTCAAATATTTTCATTATTATTTAATTCACCATTAATCTATAAAACTAGTGCAGAGCTTGTTTGGGGCGGGCGATTGCTTGGCCCCTGGAAGTACTGCCTGCAGCGCTGTCGAGAACCGCTCATCCGATCAACTTCACACTCGACACTGCACTCCGTTGGGTCCTCAGCAATACACCCACCAAGTGTGGAGTTGATCAGATGAGCGGTTGGCTAGAAAATTGAAGGGCAGAAACAAACAGAGATTCCTTCCTTTATATTAAGATGTCAAATTTTTTTGCAGTGGGAAATTAACTTATGGTTGCATTTTTTGTGACATTTTTACTTGATAAAATGACTAATCAATTATGAAAGAGAATTCAGGTAAATGCTGATTATCAGTGTTAATTAAAGTCAATCTTGGTGTTTATTTTATTTAACAGCTTAACAGATATACATTGTTAACCAGGGAAAAGCAATGCAACAGATGTAATGTACTGTATATTGGATGTCTAGCTGAAATTAATTTGCAGCCCCATCCCTGGTTAGGGCAGTGTGTTTTTTGTGTATGTATCTACTTTCTGCGAGACACTGGTCATCTGTTTGTTTCTACATGCGTCATGGACGTCACAGCTTGACTCACCAGCCACCTGCAGTAGCAAAGCAGCACTGCCGTAGTCTTGCACCCTGACGAAGCAGGTATAGCTGCCTTCATCAGCCACCACCACCCTGCTCAGCAGGAGCGAAGCGTTGCCCAGGCCCAGCTGGCCAGGGAAGAGGCTGGTACGGTTGGCGAAGCTATCGGCTTGGTCCGCCAGCTGGTCGTGTCCCTCCCAGTACCCGTGCACACTGCGTTTGGTGTCTGTCAGCTGCCAGAAGACACTCAAATCAGACAGGTTGAAGGGGCTGGCGTGGGTAAAGGAGCAGTTGAGTGTGGCATCCCTGCCGTGCAGCGCCACCACTGGCTGCTCTGGGATGAGCACCTCCATCACAGCTACAAGAGAAGAGGTGGGACATATGAGTGGTCAATTAAAAAAATCCCTGAATTGAAAAAAGCAAAACAAAAACAAAATTGTGCTTTTACCCACTTAGAGAGGGGTGTGTTTCATGTACCAGTCCAGGGCCTCTCGCCCAATGTCAGCTGGGATTGTCTCTGAGGATAAGCAGTACAGGTAATGGATGGATGTATGGATGGATGGATAGTAAATACTATTTGGCCCAGGTCTAGTATAAACATACAGTATTCACTGAATCACAGCATTAATTCAGCATGCTGTGTTCAAATGTGACAGACTGACACCTACTCAAATTTGAACGTGTTTGAAAAGAAAAAAATCAATGCAGCATTTTGAAATATATGCTGTGACTGCTTCAGAAACATCCACTCTGTTTGTGCAGCATGGGAGCATGGGAGCACGGAGCGGGTGAGATGGGATGAAGGGGAGAGGGAAGAAGAGGAGGGGATCTGGAGGTAAGCATTAGGACTTTGTTTGTGTGCCTATAGGCTTTGCCTCCTGGCGATGGCTCAGTGCGCTGAAACTCAGCAATGGAAGCAGCATATGTATAGCTTTAGTTAAATAGTTAGTTTAATCTTAAAAATAAAATAAAAAACCTGTCTGGGAGGGTTGTGGTATAACTGCAGCAAAACTCTTCAGTGTGTGTTTTTGTGGGAATGAAAAGTGACTCCACTTCTTACGCTTCTACTCACAGACTGCTGCTGATGTTTTCTGTGCATCTGTGTGTGTGTGCCTGTGTGTCATGTTTGTCTAGACTAGGCCAAGAGCAAAGAGCACACTGCATAATCATTCGGGATTAGTAGCCATCTCAGGCAGTCCAGAGTACATCCATAGTAGTCAGCATTCACCATTGATCCCTGTCTGGTCTTATACAACTTTGAGACACTCATCAGCATCACAGGGGAGAAAAAAAAAGCCAGTCGGCCCCTGGAGCAATACACTCTCCTTTATGCTCAGCCTCTCTAATTGTTATAATCACAGTGGCATTTTAGCCTTCTCACCCCCTTTTTGAGAACTGTCTATCACACAGCCAACGACAATGTTGAATCAGTTTGCTACAAAGGAGATTTTACTGCTGCAGAGGTGCAATAATTATTTCCCCCCATTAACAACAAACAAGTCTTTCATCTGAGAGGGTTCATATGTGGATGGGTAGTGCTATGTCAAGGCAGAGCTATTTTCAATCACATTCAGCCATTCCCAGCAAGGTAGCCTCCACACATCACACCCCCAACAATGTGCTGATCTGTATGAACAGTGCCACCTACTGGCTACTCTCACAAGTGCAGAGAAGCAGGTCAGAAAAATGCACACATTGCTGTCCAAATACACTGCCCAGTCTAATTCTGGTTGTTGGGGCCCAAATTCCTCATGAAAATCCTTGAAAAAATAAAATAAAATTGAAGCGATGGAAGCAATTGCATCGTAGTACACTGCATCAAATAAAAATAGAAAACAGGAAACATCATGAAAACTGGAAAAAAATGGCTGTTTTTCTATCACACTCCACCATACCTGTGTCATAGGTTGGCATTACATTATTTTTAATGAAAATCAAAGCCTCCATATAAACCAAGTGCCAGTCAATCATCAATTCTCTGACCCCCGTGGTGAAAATGGCAGAGGGTTTTTTCCCCCTTTACTGTGATTATAAAAGCTCTTCTGGTGCTGTGGGGGGTTTTGTATCGCTCCATAGTGTGCCCACATTCACTCAGCTGGGCTACAGCACGGCAAACAATACAGAGTTATCAGGGCAAAGCATGGCAGGGGCAGGCGGTATTGTGCCACCATCAATAGGGATAACTGAACAAATTTCTGGAGTGTGTATTTTTTGCTGTCTTTGGAGGGGCCCAACCTTTGTGGTAATGAATAGCTCGCTGGTGTTTTTTGTAGGAGTGGAGGGTCAGTGACAGCCCTCTCCGCGCCGTGAATGTTGAAGGAGGAGGAGAGAGAGCAATTAAATCACTCCCCGAGCAGCCTGGGATGACTCACACCACTGAGTTCATACAGGAAGGGGGAAGGGAACGAGGGAAACAGAGAGAAAGAGAGGCCGGTGAACGAGCTCACACTTAAAGATAATATCTGGAAACAAGCCGGGGAAGAGGCTGTGGTGGAGCCTCACACACTAATCCCTCAAAATGGACCAAAGCCATGTCAGAGAGAAGAGAGACAGAAACTCCCCTTTCTCATTCTACATCTCTGCGTTGCTCCTCCTCTTTTGACTCACTGCTTCTTAAACCGGTGACCTACCACTCGCTCCGAGGCCCCGGGAGGACACAGCTCTGCACAGGGACCTTGTGTAGACACACCGACCCGCGCTTGGAAACAGAATACAGGGGGAGCAGTTTGCATTGCATAGAGAAAAGGGGATTGGACAGGAGCGGAGGGCAAGCCAGGCCGGCTGACGTCATGGAAAGCGCACATCTGATGTCCTATTCGTCAGAGGTGAAATACCGCGAGCCAAAGCGAATCGTTGCGCACTCGGCTGTTTTTGATCTGCTGCTGTTTACAAAAAACAGCACGCTCTGTACAGTGGCTGTCTGTTTGATCGTCTCTCCTCAGGTCTGCTCTCGACATGAAAAAAACATGCAATCTCTAAAGAGACAAGTGTAAGTAGTAGAGGTTAAAGATTATAACACGAGTGGTCTTTGGTGAGGGGGCCGGGCTGTAGCTTGGGCCGTGGTGTCTTCTCAGGGGGGTAAGTGGGGATCTGGCCTCTCCCTTCTCCCTCTCGATAAAGAGATGCTCAGAAAACATAGAGGGCAGGCTGGGAGACGTCAGACTGTGGGGATTTACACACTGCACTTTGTGTTTATAGGCCTCAGCTCTGTTTGAGTGCCTGTGAGACAGAGACGGGCACTTTCACAGCCGACATGAAATAAACTCATTACAGCCTTCGCGAGCGCTGGCAACGGGCCCTGCTTAGCAGCAAGGCATAGGCATGGCTAGAAAAGGCTGCAAGTGATCTTAACACTGCTCTCCACTCTACTTTCAAGACTACCCACCACCTCGTCACTATCAACACCTCCTTCCATCATGCTTTCACCAGGTGTGCAGGGCATGGGTGCTGCTGGATTTGCTTCCACCATGTTATTTGTATAGTGAACTGATGCTAGCTAGGCATATGAGGTGGAGGCTGAGTGTGAGACAGACAGTGTGGGATGCAAGCAGACAGCAAATAGGAGGATCACAGCTTTTATAGGGAGGGTGCTTGCAGGGTGACGTGCGAGGCTGTAGGTAAATAAAATCCAGCGATGTCGCACATCATCCTTGCAGATACAGACAGCTGAGTCTCTCTTCAAAAAGATACTAAACAAAGACAAAAGGGAATGCATAGAAAACAGGCAAAAATGAACCAAAATGAACCTATAGACTCACATTTGCCAGGAAATGCAATACAGAAGCAAGCATCCAGCTGGAGTCTGAATTTACAGACCACAAAGTAACCAAAATAATGCAGATGCAACCACAAAGTGCAATATTGTAAATACGACTTTTCTAAATGCCAAGATTGGAATGTTAACTGGAAACTTGTCCTTCTCTCACTCTCGTCCCGTCACTCACTCACAAACGTGCACTGCATACAGGCAAATGTGTGGCACAGCAGCCTGTGCAGAAAGCTTCATCCTATTTACTCCTTTTACACTGATTTTTTTTTACTTCTATTCCTGCAGCCCCAAAAGTGAGTCAACAAATGGCTGACCTAGACATGTGCAAGCACACGCCGTTTCAGACAAACACACACGTGTACACAGAGCTAGGGAAGCGGTGCCAAATTAGCTACTGGTTGCTGACAGGTCAGAAATTAAATACCTATCACATATTTTCCTATTTTTCCTTATTGTGTAGCATACACACACTAACAACTCCAATATACATAGAGATTGACAACAATTTAAGTAGGAAGAAATAAATGTGGTGAAATACAACTTGTTAGGACTGAGATGGAAATTGTGCATTTAGCAGAGTTTTGGCAAAAATGTGACTGTTTGGAACACACTGAGGACACAGATGGACAGCAGAGAAGTGGATTATGCTGCAAGAGTTTTTATGGTCATTTGCTGCTTTTTTCCACAGTGAAAACCGGTCACAATTAGAATCCATTAACTGACATGAAATCAAACTTTCTAAAGCCATATTTCAAGCCTGCAAAGGGGTGTGGGGTTTGATACTAAAATTAAACTAATTTAATAGTGAGAACTTGAGAAAAGGTGTGAAATAGCAAAGTTGTGTCTGTCTCAGAGGCTGAAATCATCCTTTTGATCATCCTTAATTTAGATCCGTAGACACAAGCCCAGAAAGAGCCATGGCATGCTCCAGTGGTAGTGAGTTGTATCAAACTGTTGATCATTGCAGAATTCTATCAGCTTATCCCTTCTGGGACAAAAAGCCTCCACATTTCAAAAAACTAATCATGCTGATGCCAGAAATGATCAGTTCTGTATGAGTGCGAGTCCTGTTTTTAAATGATGGTTATTTCATTTCTGCTGTCGTATATTGACTTAACAACTAGAGAGGAATGGTTTTGCACAAAACCTATTGTGTAGAATCTGCAACAAGTGATTATTAGATACTGTATGTATTCCAGTGGATCACCTTAGTCTTCCACTGTGCTGTTGGAAAAGGAAACAGGTAAAAGTATTAGTTAGCATTGGTATTAGTAAGCAGTATCAGTGGTATCAGTATCAATAAAATCCAAATAATATCCAGCCGTGCACACATAAACACACTCTCCCCCACACACACAATTTCATGCAGAAACAGACACCCAAACGCCAGAGAACACATTGATATTCCACACCTGTATGACTCCTGACAGCTCCACAGCAACACACTGTCTGAGGAATTGGACACGAGACACTACAATGGAGGCGCTGTTACAAAGCTGCTCCGGAGCAGAGAGGTTCCCATCAGCATGACCAGCGACAGTCACATACACAAATGCACACGTGTAGTTACACACAGCGCTAGCACACAGGTGTCCGGGTGTCCCTGTGCTGTCCCTGTGTCTCTCTCTCTCACACACTCACACACACACACACACACACACACACACACACACACACACACAATAGGCAAGCAGACTTCATTGTTCAAATTAGTCATTTCTGCAGATACCTGCATGATTCTTTTACAATTCACTGACTTCAGATTGTGGTTCACGTGTTGATGTCCAGCACACATGTACACACATGCAATTCAATACCAATTCAGGGCCTTCCAGCTCAATAAGCAATACAACTTCACTCCAACTTGACTCAGTTCAATACCAACTAAAACCACACAAAGATTAGCACCTCATAGTCTCTCTATGATAACAATGGTGGCAGTTCAATAACAGACAGTGAACAGACCTATTTACACAATCAGTGGCGCCATTTGTTAAACACAGCAAGTACACATATTTAAAGGGTATGACTAAAACCCTGTGAAAGTGTATGACATGAGAGGAATGTGATTTCATAAATAAGGAAAACGAAGCACCAGCACTGGAGGGGGCAATATTGACACAGCAAAATAAATAGGTGCAATACTTACAGACTGCAATGACAGTAAGGTTTAGTCGGGCAAGAAGACAAGCAGGAGAAAATATGCTTTTACAACACTGACCCCCTCTGTTGATGAATGTAACTGCAGCTCAACACATTTTCATTCTGGACATTTTGCACCACCTGAACATCAAAGGATTCTGCTCAAAGGATCTGCGAGCCCTTTCATACCGATTATTCTTATGATATAACCAATCCCTGTAAAAGTCTGAGGGGAAAGGTAGCTTTTGATTTCATGCTGTCAGGAGCAGATGTAGATGTCCATAATACTCCCATTCGAGAAAAAAAATTGCATCTGGAAAACATTAAGGGAGCCATGGGAGTGTGTGCGTAGATTTGGTTTGAAATTAGCAATCTGAAAAAGAGTCTGTGTCTTGAGCAGCAGCTTTCAAATGGCCCCTCGGTGAAAGAGGCATAATATGGATGAGATTAAGGGAGACTTAAAGCCTTCTGCAGTGTAAAGGGGTCACTTTCAACATTAAGCTCTGAGCATAATCTCTTCCTTTCCCATTTTTTGCTCCAGGAACTCATCATCAGAGTGTGAGTGCCCTCACTCAGGGAGAGATACAGGCGATGGCAGATAAGGAAGACACGGACTATGACTTCCTTATTTTGAGCAATGTCATAGATCCTATATATATA
>LKNJ01001764.1:95343-158726 GCA_002120245.1 Maccullochella peelii
TAGAGAGAGAGAGAGAGAGAGAGAGAGAGAGATGTATGCCATCTCATAAATAACCTGTTAATGGGCTCCAGCAGTCAGATAATAGTGCCGGCTGAGGAACAGCGGGCAGATAAGAGCAAGTTTCTGGCTTACAAGGATGAGTGACAGAGTGCCTCTGATGGGTAGGAGGCTGGGGATGGAAAAGGGGGGAGGAGGACAAGAAAGCACCCCAAGGTAGCAGGAGGGTCATGGGGTCAGATCTGACTTGAGTGCAGCTCATTTTTAATAGGCTACATTGAGGTGTACATACACTATGGCCATTACTAAAGAGCAACCAGCAAGAGTTGATGAGAAGAGGCAAAGAGGTTTTTTTTTTACTGATGCCTCTGATGAGGCAGGTGTTTTACGTCTGCTGTCTAATGAAATTAATTTTTTTAGCTCTTTCACAGGTTTATACCCTTTGCTGATTCATGGTTTCATGCACCAGGAGTGATTCCAGGTTAAGCAAGGGTCAGTTTGTCGACAGCTGTGTGTCGTCTCAATGACAGACGTCGCCGCTGCCACGTCACCAAGGCAACACCCTGGAGGCAGGTGTCTCCCTGTGTCAGCTGCTGGGTTGCTTCCTCAGAAAGTCAGTAGCTGTGATGCTTTCCAAGCACAGATCAGCATCCGTTCAACCCATTCATCACAGCCCACTAGGCACACAGCAGACCCACATATGGCTCCAGGCCACTCTTCCCCTCCAGAACGGCAATCTCGGCATATTAACCATATAAATTTTTTAACGATCCCACAAGGCAGTGTTTTTAGGACTTGTTGAAATAATCATGAGGTGCTTGTTGGGTAATGCGCTCTGTTTCAATGAGCGCACTGTGAGAAAAGAAGCGCTGGGAAACGGTGAGACAGAAGCAAGCAAACAGAGACTGGTCATTATGTATGCATTGCAGCGAAACCAATCTTTGTTGAGCCTGTCCTCGATTGTTTTTAAAAGGATACTTCACTGGACACAATCAAATTAGCAAGAACATCACTGATATGGGGTAATAACCCTAAATTGAATTTCTGCACAGGCTAAAGTGTCCCCTCTCTGCAGAATCAATTGCTGTGAAGAGAAAAGGAGGACAGGAAGAGGGCATTCATAGTTAGCAGACCTTTAAAAAGTACACCAGAGATGCAGGCATGAGCGGGCTATTTTCACGCTCCGCAGCCCTGCCATAATGTGTGCCTGCCGACTACTACGGTAGATGCAATCTATCCAATTATGCTAATTGATTTGAATTACCTTACAGCTCCCATCACTGAGAGTGAAATCGGGTCAGCTTTCCATTTCTGCATTTGCATGAATACAATTCTCTTTCATTGTTTGGGTGCTAAGAGCTGCACGGGGCGCGCTCTGGCAGTCTAGTGGCTGTGCTAACTGAACAGAGAGTATGACAACAACAAGCAATTAGCTAGACAGCCTTCTGTTAGCTCTGCCACTGGCTGACACTGCTGTGTGCTGTGCTGGAGTGAGCCAAGGATGTTACTGTACTTAGCTACTGTTGTGGCTAAGTCATTACTGTACATATACACTGACATTTCATGCATTTAGCTGACATTTATAACCACTATGGGTTATAATGAGCGCAATAAAAATAAACCTAAGCTATTATAAGCAACCAGTAGGGGTCAAGGGTCAAAGCCAGACTGGGTTGGTGTTGCAAATTTTCCTCACTCCTGCTTCCTCAATAGTGCATTTAGGCACACAAACAACAACCCCTTACAGACAAGCTTCTTCACGGCTGCAGTGACACAACAGCTGTGCAGTGCTGTATGAGTAACATAAGGGAGAGGTTTCACAGAGAATGATCCATCATCTGACTACCGAGTCAGGATATAGCTGGGAGCTACAGAGACAATGTTACTGCGTTGGGATGACAGTGTTGCCATGTGCTGTCCTTGTGTTTTTCTTCCCCAAATGCTGTTTTCGACATAGGAAGCGTGTTGGCAGAGAGCACAAAGTGTAATCGTGTCTACTGATATGGGCACTTATCGAGCAGTGACACGGCTGAATACAAGGAAGATTACAGCCAGTAATCCCGGCCAGGGACCTGGAGACCTAGGAGACCCTGAATCATATCAGCACAGACACACACACAAATACACAGTGCCTCATATAACTACACAAGTCTCTAGGGTTTCTGTTTGTGTGGCCAAGAAGCAAAACGGCAACCAAACTGACCTTTAATTAGTTACTCCGATAAATACTGTTGTCCTACACTGGTAAAAAATAGAAAGGCACTAATACTACACTAAATCAAATTAGCTCCACACGACATGCAATGTTTTTGCATCATCATACAGTGTTACATGTGCAGACTATAGCATCAAACTAGACTCCAACTAATTCACTTAGTGCTCCAGTTAGCAGAGGGAAACTGAATCATTGTGTGAGCTACAATAGCCCATTACCCGTGAGTTAAAGAGCTCCATCAGTCCCCGACACCTCCTCCTCCTCTTCCCTCCCGGTGAGAGGAGCGAGTTAGGCAGTGGATGCCACACAGCCAGTAATGAGCAGGCCGCAGGCCCATTTGTGCTGGGAGAGAATAGGTCCCTAATGAACCACTGAAGACACTTAGGTCCACTGAGTCAAGATTGAAATGTGCCACTGATGGCCGATAGGAGGTTGTGTCAGCTCAACCAAAGAACAGAAAAGACGATAAAAGTTCTTTGTGAGCTTTGTGGGTGTGCCAAAGTATGCTGAGCCCCTGCAGAAGAAACCTCTCAGGGCTGCCTTCCTCGTTCTTCTTCAGGCTATACATTAATATAAAGGAATATCATCCACTATGAGATTTTAATTTACATTATGTGTCAGCCACACACCAACTGGGAAAAGGGTGGTGTTAAAATATATGCACTGCCGACCCCTCTTTTGACATGCTCAATTCCCTACTTTTATTTACCGTGTCTTGAGACATTATCAAGCCTGAACAGGCTATTCATCTCTTTTTTTATGACACAAGTTTTTCTTGGAGCACTATTTCTACTGAAGTAAAACTTTTGAGTGCGTGAGTTATGAGTCCTCAGTTGCAACATCAACCACCACCGTGCTTTCCAGTGTTATAAATATAAGAGGATGACTTCCACACCACACTCCCTGAGTCACAGCAGAAAACTGCACTTCTAACACTTTTCATCAAGGGGCCTCACCCTAACCCCGAGCTCTACTCCTGACCAGTCTGGAAAAGGTCAAAGCTATTCTGTTTTACAAGTTGAATTATGAGAAAAATATAAAAATACAAACTCCCATATCATAGAGCTGTAACCCTGTAAAAACTCAACTTAAAGAAACGATTGTGAAAAGTGTCTTTTTACTCCCTGAGGCAGGACGTCTGCATGAATCAGAATATGTTCTTTGTCAACTCATCTGGATGGATGAGAGCTTGAACTGGGAGGGTTTATAACTTTTTATAACTAACTATTGGCACATTACTTTTTGGGAGTAGCCTCATTTGAACTGTTGTTTTGCCCAGTGAAGCCTTTGAAGGGGGAAGACTTAATAGGTCCTGCAGGGCGTATTGTACAACAGAAAGTGGCATTCCCCACTGTGGTGACTTGAGTCTAATGGCAGGGCACAGGCAGGGGCGACACCCACCCATAGCTTGGACGGCCAGCATTGCGGGCAGCAGGAGGGACAGCATGGTCTTCCTGGGTGGATTTGAACCGCAGGTCAACTTCTTCAGACACAGCTCTGCAGGGAAAAAAACACAGACATCTAAGGAGGAGGTTTTGATTGTAGCACAGAACACAATAGCACAGCAAAATAAGGATATGTGTGGATGGAAGGGTGATTAAGAAATAACAGAAACAGAAAGGAGTGTCTTCTGTGTCTTTGTTTTAGCTCGCTTGGTCTCTCAAGTGGGTGGAGTTTGAGACAATGAGACACATTTCATAAAGTATAGGCTATTTTAAAGTCTAGAATATTTTTTTGTGACTTATAAACATATCTGAAATTATGTCTGAAGGTGACTATTTCATTGTTTTCTCTGGCCTGCTCGAGGCCTTTCTCTTTCAAAGAGAGGGGAGCTGTGATGACAAATGGGGACTGCCAAAATTGACAGGAAACAGCTAAGTCATTCTCTCTGCTTTTCAGAGGGAAAACACAAACTTTAGCAGTGAGTAAAGACAGACAAAACTATCCCCTCCCCGTCTACTTCCACTCTACCATGCATGAAATATTTATGAGATATATATCTCAGAGAGATTGGTAGAGGTCACTATTTGTATCTGTATTTGTTGAGACAAAACCTCCTCGCATTTTTATTTTAGATAAAAACTGGAGGTATGCTTTTTTTCATTGATATTAAGTCACTGTTCTACAGTCCCCTATTATAAATAATTGCAAATTATTTATTCTGCATTATTTTTTTCTGTTTCTGTAGTTAGACAACTGCACTTATGACCATTGATTAACAACACCTGTATTGTGTGGCTGGCAATACTAGAGAAAGTTAGCTTCCAAACATTGCTGCAACATTACAAATGCATAGTTTTCCATGTCCACACTGTCTTTCTTTTTAAGATTTATCCACCTTTAATAGCGTTTTTAAATCAGAGAGAAAAATTTTACCACATGACCAGCATTTACAGTAACCACTGTGGGTGAACATCAAGGTGTGGCTGGATGCTGTAATGCCCACATGTTTCAGTGGCTAAATGTCTGACACAAATCTACAATTACAAGTTCAGCAAACTTTGTTTTTATATGTGCTGGACATATAGATTTACATTTAATTTGGGGAAGGCTAACTGATCAGTCCTGATGTTGTGGCATGAAAAACTTCAATATTCCTGTCAGCTGTAGCTCCACCTCATGGCTTCACCAAAACTTTTTCCATGAGCCTCCATTTAAGGCTTCAGCAGAAAGGATGTGGGCAGGAGTGCAGCTTCATCACAAAGTTTCCGTAACAGCACACTCACCACTCGCTCTCTGGGCTTTCAGAAAGCATTATAGCCTGCCAGAGACCAACTCAAAAGAGACATTTGTAACGCTATCCAAATCTCCCAAGACATTTACCCTCAGAGGCAAAGAATATTGGTTATTCGCTGCCCAGGCATTCAAAAATGGGAATACATATTCAATGAAGAAAAGACCAGACACATATCACAGCCATCCTCTCCAAAAGGGCAGGATTTCTGTAAATATATCTGTAACTTTTCCTACACATAGCCTGAACTGAAATATGCCAACACACTAAACCACAGTCTGACTCTCTGTCTGTGTTGTGCAGACACCATGAAGCCATCAAAGGGTTTTTTACTGAATGACTCAAGTACTTAACTGACCCCATGCCAGCATGTAAATGCTTTTTTTCTTTCTACAATTCAACTTTAACGATTCAGTTCAATTTCAGAGATCAAAACAAGCTGACCACACATGCAAGTCGCAACCTAAAGAATATAATCACAAAATAAACTTAAACTATAGAAGGTTGTATTTAAAAAAAAAAACTATATTATCCATATTACACCAATATACCAAAACTATTGATAGCTCTTTACTCAGATTTCAATGCTGTTCATGGAATTAATTAATAGGGGTGCTTTCTAAAATGAACACCATTAAAATGGAGTCTTGAATTTCTTTTAGTGATTGGTCGGTAGCTTTTGAGCCATAATTACCAGTGTATTTCATTTTGACATTGCGCTAAGGATTATTAAGCTTCTTACTGAGGTCAAAGGAAAGAGAAATTATTCTTGAAGTATCACAGAACATTAAGATTTACAATTTCGCTAAGCTCATTGTACTTTCGAGAAATCTGTGACAGCGGTTCTCTAACAGTTTGTCTTTTTACTGACACTACCGCTCGAGTCCACTCCTCTCCTGGATGACAAGGCCATTCTTAACCACTATTAATATAATTAATCTGACTGACCTTCTGGGCTCAAATGTCTCATTGGCATATGGCTGGCATCATTGCCAAGCTCCTCAGACCATTGGGAACCATTCAACCCTTGACGATAGGGACATTTTCAACCTGGAAGACACCGGTCCCATTGAGGACCGCATCATGGGAGGAAAGTGAGCCTTTCAAATCCATATGGCAGCAGTGGGGAGAATTTAGCAAGCCGTCTTAAGGGAAGACTGGATCCACTTCATGCAGGGAAATGTCCCCCATAGTAGTCAAGTCAATTAGTGCATTACTCAGTCAAATTATACATTAGTTATTTAAACTGAAGAAAGAAGTGCCCCATAAACTTCAAGAAAGCTTTATGGCTCAGACGTTGTATGAAAGTTTTACTTGACAACTTTCTTCATAACTACTGAAACTCTAATTTACAGTCCACACTAGGTCATGCATCAGTCTCATACAGCAATCCAATAATAGGCAAGAGAATGCAGTACTAGACTGTATATTTTTATCTGACTGATAATTAGCAAATGAGGCAGTGACAACTGTAGGGCACAGGAGCCAATTTAGTGTAACCTTTATTTTACAGCAGCTTGGCATATATGTGCATTAATATGGATGGAGATGAAATAATACTATGAACTGCCTACTGTCGCAAACTGCAATCACATCACTGGCAAAAAAGGCGGTAGAGCATCTTGCACAATGTCAAAAAACATAATAATTTCTTATACAAGTTGTCAGAATGGAAAATACTACATCCTCCTACATCCCACAGGAAGCTGTACCTGCCAGCAGAGCGCAGCTGCACTGATAAGGGCAGCACGAGGCCAGGCGGCATCCTCACTGCAGCTTAGAGTACAGCATCTCCTATCCTTGTGGTTCCCCACCTTTTTTTGCTTGTTGTGACCCCTTAAAAACTAAGGAATGTTGACTGCAACTCCTGGTTGCAGGTGTCTTCTAGCTGTGGCCAGTTTTTTATTTATCTGAATAATTTTCAGAAGTAAAATTTTCCAATAATTCACAAGAAAAAAATAAACAAAGCTTAGAGGAAAGTCTGAAAAAAATTAGCATAGTTCAGTGTAGTAGAAATATGGTCTACCCCCACTTTTCTATCCTGTTTATCATCTATTGACCTCTCAGATTTGCCTTATGACCCCTTGTTGGGTCTCAAACCTTAGGTTGGAAACCACTGTGACCTAGCCTATCCTAACACAGTTCATTCCATCCACGCACAAAAAGAGAGAGAAATAGGAAAAAATACATATAGGATAATACTTTTTTTTTTTTGCAAGGTATACATATATAAGACCATACAGACGTGTAGGCTAGTTGTATAGTTAAGAGGAGGATCGATTAAAAAAAAAACTGACTGACCTATGATCTCAATGAAAGACTGGGGACTACGTCCCTTTCCAGTACATGTAAACGCATAACTGTTACTTTTACGTCCCCATTTTGAGTTATGGAACTTGAGATTACACTGATTCAATGCAGTGATGTAGTGTTGACTTTTTGTCAAATGGGGGCGCAGTCCATTTCATTCATAAATGGTACTAAATGCATTTATGAAACTATATACTGTACTGTAACAGTTCTAGCTTAGCAGGCCTCTGTCTTGCTTTAACACTACAAAGAATTACCAGACATGCCAGTGAACCAGTTACCCTGCCCTGAGTTCGTGGGGTTCTTCTGCTCCCCGCCAGCTGCTCTTCGTGTTTGGAAAATAAAAGTTAGCCTAACAGTTATCTTTGTCATTAGCCTACACATGTGACAATCTGTCTGTTAGCTCGTGCTCTGCTTTCAAACACAATGTCTTAGAGCTTACCATGTTAGGAGGGCGAAACTTAAAAACCAGCAATCATCCAGCGGCGGGGGACTCTTTTCTCTGAGCAGCACAGCCGATGTTATTTTCCAGAGTAGTTCATTCCTCTTACAACAAATAAAGAACTACAGGAACTGCTGCCGACGCGATAACAGTTTGTTTTGTGAATAAAGCTGTAGGATGGTTTTTCAGTGTGTGTGGGTATGTTCCATTGATTTGGGACGCTTCTCTTCACCGAAACCACTCCTTGCTGCTTTGTCCAGCAGTGATGTCATGCCGAGGGGGAGAAAGAGTCTCGAGAGTCCCGACCCCCAGGTTAACCATTTGTGAACACACTGGTATCTACCTCGTTTTCTTACCACATAGCCTAATGTATTCTGTATGATGAATGCAAGTTTTGATGTATACTGTGGGCACCCGATATTACTTTTTATCTTTATACCGCATAAGTCGAATTGACTTATCATATGGTCCTTAAACGTCACACTGCATAGATATAGGTTGATAGATATGAAACACCCAGATTTATACCTAAGCATATATGCCTCCTGTATATTTATATAAGACCATGGATTAATACAGCTATTTGATTAATTTCATCTTGGACAGGTAGTTGTATATAATATTACGTTTTTAATGACATGCTATGCCATTATATTGACATGGATTTGTGGTCTTTACTCATATAGCTAGATACTTTCTAAGCAGAGATTCGCCTGCTAATGACACTTTCAGTTAGATTGGTGATCAATGTGGCCTAAAATGAGTCATGCAGACCACAAACTACTGTCTGGAATCACTTTTGCCCTAGACATGACACAGCTTTGGAAAATCGTGAATATGCAGCAGGAAAATCAATTGGGAACCCGTGGTGTGCCGTATATGAAAAAAGTAGATCAAACAAAAGAGGTATATGGGCGCAGTGTAGTGATTTGAACATCCATAATGTAAGGTTTAGTGATTTATACTGGACTAACGGTTTTTTCTTTGTCTTGAGGTGTGTATGTGTGTGCGCGCGCGCACGTGAGAGCGAGATAGGGAGAGCTTTTAGGATTGCCAATGGTTAAAAACACAGCGAAGGACACAGAAGTAAAAGCTCATTTGCTTGGATGGTGGAAATAAACGTCACGTAGATCACGTGACTAAAACCAGGAAGTGAATTGAGTGTCAATAAAATGGTGAGTGTGCGGTTCTGTGATAAAAATTACAGTTGTGGCGTTTGTGTTTGGCATTTCTTTTGATGTTATCAAGGAATTATAAACCAGTCATACTATGTGAAGAGCCCACGTCTTATTTAGTAAATCGACAGGCTTTTTTTTTAGCAAACGCTAAGCAGCTAACCGGGGATGAGCAGGTTTGCTAACGTCAACCCCACCAAAAAGATATGTGAAGGTAATAATGCGTTTTGTTCCGAGTCCCTCCTCTAAAAAAGTAATTGTTTTATTCGTCTAACGTTTGTTTTATGTGCGGTACTGAACAAAGATAGTCATTACTTTCTCTGACCTATCTTCAAATGAAAGCATAGTGAAAATATAATATATATTTTTACTTTTAGCTAACGTTAAGAACCCCAGGCAGACACCAGTATTTACTGTCCATGCCACCATGTTAAGGCTGTGTCCTGTTTGTGTCAAAGATAGAGATGGCTTCTTCAGACTGGCAGCTGTCTTTGAAGCTGGTGGATCAGCCCAAAACCATCTTCCACTTCCCAGAGATGATGCCAGGGGATGTTTCACCTGGGGGATACAGAGTCGCTACTTTAAAACAACTTGTTGCAGCACAGCTCCCAGACGCCATCCCAGACCCTGAACTAATAGGTCTGTAAGAGTCTGTGGGGCGTTAAACATAATAAATTAGCAAGGAATGAAATGTTTCTGTGTTTGTTGTGTGTGTGTCACTGGCAAGAAAATTCCACTGCTCTGTTGTGTGATCTCAAGGTAAATAAAGGCTGTGTGTTGTGGTGCTATCTATGTATGTCAGTGTTATTTGTCCTTAAAATGTTCTGTCTCTGTTCATGTGTCATATCAGAGCTGGTCCACTGTGGGCGGAAACTTAAGGATGATCTAACACTGGATTCCTGTGGGATTCAACCGGGATCTACCTTACACATCCTCAAAAAGACCTGGCCAGAGCCAGAGAACAATCCAGGTCTGTTTGTTTGTCATTTAAGCACTGGAATTGTGTTTGAAGCTATAAGTTTGAATCTGAACATGTGTGTTTCGTCTCTAGAGCCTGTGAACAGAGCAACCGCAGCCAGGGAGTTCAGGGTGTTTCATGCTGCCCTTCACTCTCTCCACTCTGCCTACAGAGACTCAGTGAGTAGACTACACACACAGTGGCAAGCACAGCGCTGCCCTCTCCCTTCTCCCTCCAAAGAGTGTAAATGATGTTCCATTTGATCTACTTATGTACTTAACTTTAGAACTTTATTTGAATTTCAATGTCAAGAAGCACAGTGTTTGGTCTTCCATCCTCTGCTCATGTGATTTCTCTCTCGATGCATTTTTGGACAGTCTTTGGTACAATCTTAGCCTTCTGTTACAACTGGAGGACATAGGTTTAGGCCTTGTGTAGATGTGTTGTCTTCTATACAAAGACATTCAGACCTGGCTTCACAAAATATCTGAAATGCGTCCTGATTTATCTCTTGTGATCAGATTTCACTTCTTTTTTTAATTGGATTATATCTGTAGGAAAACTGTCACTGTAGCTTAATACAAATTTGCACTTGGCCATAAAGTTAGAGTAGAGGGTAGGTGGGAGAAATGGAGTTCAACCTCTCCTCAATCAAAATCTTGTCTGAGTTATTTGACATAAGCAGTAAACCGTATCCGGTAGGGTTCGGTAGCTTTCTGCCTTACACACAGTAGAAAGTGAATTAGGTTGTCCTTCACTGCAGACTGCAGGAATGCATTGGGGTGTTTGCACTTTACTAATTTTCTGACACACACATCCTTGACCTTAAGACTATCTGGCTTGGGTGATTGGATTTTTCTCCACTGTCACTTGTGGGTGCAGTCATACCTGTGTTCACAGCTGTTCACTACTGATTGGATCACCCTTGATGCATTTCAGGGCTACATGTAAACAGGGTCCTGGGCAGCTACGAGCTGGTCAAAGATTATCCTCAACAGAAACAGGTTTAGCTATTATAGGCTGGCAGCTTAACCTGCTAGTACAATCACTTTTAGAATACCAGCATGTTGGCTTGAGTGATAAAGGGATAGTTCAGAGCATATTTTTCTGACATACACTGGTGTGAGATATTCACTTGTATTGATATTGATCCATGGATATTTGCACAGATGTGGATGGAGATGCTGGTCAGCTGCAGCTGGGGTCAGTTGACAAAACTAGGGGCACAAACGGCAGACAAACAACGTTTTAACCATCCTCAACAGACTACAGCATCTATAGCGTATTCTGATCTGTCACGGAACTGTTTTATTTGTGGAGTGATACAGAAATTATACTGAAATCAGACAGTATCGACCGTGGGTATACACCAGAGATTTATTCTGTTGTTGATGGTTAAAACATTGTTTGAGGGCTATAATTTGATTTAAAATGTTTCTCTCAAGTGGTCCCAATTTGTTGCTGCTCATTTCTGTCTGACAAGCTGGTATATCTCTATCCAAAGGATGTGTAGATAATGCATATATCACCACCAGGAAGTATCTCGTCCCACCTTATGCCAAACCTGCAATGCACACTTATCATGTATATGGTTAAATAAGGATTGATTTAGTATAATAAAGCAAATTGTACTCAAACATTTCCAGTAAAAGCCAACATATTGTTCATTTAGTGTTGTTTGAGTATTGTTCACAATTACTGGCTGCTACAATTCCTGCAATTTGTCTACAGCAACTAGGATACTTTTACTGCTTCTTTTCTACTGCTGCTGCTACTCCATTTACAAATGGGACTTTCTGTCTTTCCCCCACATGTAGGTATATAAAATGCTGACAAATAAAGAGTCTCTGGATCAGATCATTGTGGCTACACCAGGGCTCAGGTCAGACCCAGTTGCCCTAGGTAAGACCTGCTGAGTTTTATAAACACTGTTGTTGTACCATGCAAATATGCAAATAGTAACATTTCCCCTAACACCCTTTATCTGTTATCAGGGGTGCTCCAAGACAAAGATCTCTTTGTGCAGTTCACAGACCCTAACATGCTGGATGTGTGAGTGTGGCTCTTCTTTGTTATTGGCTCTGATGATATGACGCATAATTAGTGAGCACAGCACAGAAACACAAGTGGTAAGGTAATTGTACTTTTCCGGTCTGCCTCATAGATTGATCGCTTCACACCCAGCCCTCGTCAACGCCATCATCCTGGTCCTGCACTCTGTGGCAGGCAGTATGCCCACCCAGTCCAGTGCCAGCTCTTCTCGCAATGTCTCCGCCAGTTCTTACAGCGATATGCCAGGTGAGCAAGAAAGATGGCGCGGTAAAAACAGGCAGAATCTACGGCAAGCAGGAGAGGATTGCTAATAGTTATAAAGAATTGCTGTTGACAAACTCCAGATATTAAAATAACTGAACTGAGGCAGACAGTTTTAATATTTTGATAAAATGCTGTACTACTTGCAGTATAGTGTTTTAAAATAGAGCATACATAGGCATTTTGATCTTAAAAATAGTTTTCAAAGACAATCTTTGTTCTTGTCTATCCTTTATTAAGCTTTTGGTGTGTTTTCACTACAAAGTACAAATAATTATTTTTCTCTGGCAGGAGGCTTCATGTTTGAGGGCATGTCTGATGATGAGGAAGATTTCCAGTCCGTGAGTCTCCGCTTGCTGCTCAACATCAGATATTATGTACAGGAAAACTGATGACGCAAGGGGGCCTTAATCTATGTATATCTGTGTGTCTGAATGTATGTAACAGGGGAGCCCGGCAGGTCCCTCCAGCAGAGCCGGAGGCTCAGCAGGAATGCGACCGGTGTCTCTGAGCCACAGTGGAGCGACAGGCCCTCGGCCAATAACGCAGAGCGAGCTGGCGACAGCTTTGGCCCTCGCCAGCACCCCTGACAGCAGTGCGGTCACTCCGACAACTTCAAGCCAGGTGAGATTTATTTACATTTGTTTTATATGTATTAAAAACACGATCTCTGCCACAAAACCCTAACTACGTCACGGTAGACGAATACATTTATCTTTTGTTTTTCTTTTCGGTCATTCTGTCTTTGATTCAGGCGGACCCCTCCAGTAGTGTAGCCCCCATGCCAGCAGGGACCCCAGTCAGCAACGATCTCTTCAGCCAGGCTTTACAGCAAGCTCTGCAAGCCTCCAACATGTCTGCTCTACAGGTGAGCCTATAAACCCTCTGACTAAATCCCACATATTCAGTTCACAGGAGGAAATGTACTTTGAAATATTGAATAATATAATAATAAATGGTAACTGGCCTGTTTATCCGTAGTGGTAGAAGGTTTTTATTTGTGTGGTGTCAGTGTACCGTATACAGTGCAGCTGCAAAGTATAATACAGAGCTAAAGCAAGGCAGGAGTGAAAAATATTGGTGCTTTAGACTCTGTGGTTTTTGGTTGGTCTATGGGTAAAAGAGTTACTCAATGAATGTGTTTTTGTTTTGCCAGGGCCGCTGGCAGTCCCAGATGCAGCAGCTCAGGGACATGGGGATCCAGGATGAGGAGCTGATGCTCAGGGTGCTGCAGGCTACAGATGGTGACATCCAGGCTGCCCTGGAGCTCATATTTGCTGGAGGCTCAGGACTCTGAGCCCGTACCCCATGGACAAAGGCCTTTTATAGAGGAGAGAGCAGGAAACTGCTTGTCATCCCGCTGCCCAGGAATTATATATTATGGCTTTAGACATCCAGTATATAGATTATTTTGTATTATTACCCTATTTGCCCCATTTACATACAGTACAATTTCAACTGAGCTCCACAAAGGCCACAAACGTTTTTTTCTCTTATTGATGTGACTAGACTTCAATTTTAAATAAATGCAATCATGCTAACCTCATCAACTCCTGTTTTAGTGCTCTTAAAAAAAACTACTCAGGCTATGTAATTCCCCTATTTGTACACTAGATGGCAATGCAGTAGTTTATTTCTATCCAGACATGACTGATTATCTTAAGTCATCCTAGCAGACACACTGCTTGTTTATTTGCTCTTTCTTCTAAATTTAAAACATGTTCTTGATCTGCCCTCAGTTGAATGGTGTTTGATAAATGGTTGTTTTATTTGTAGTTGTGGGCTTTCATTTTTCAAAGAAGCCAGTAGGCTTAGACAGCCGTAACATAAAAAGGGAAGTTGCACAAATAAGGTGATAGCTTTATTAACATCCACTGAGATGTTGCTGTGCCAGCCTTAATATGGAGGGCTACATTTGCTCTGTCTTGTTGTCTCCCATCAGGGTATTTTAGGGGAGGACATATTGCGTGCCCCCCCTCTGCTACCTACAATTATCTACAGTAATTGCCCTGCTTGGTTTTATTACTGCGTCTGTGAATGTGACAGCTCAATCAGCGGATTGCCCTTTCATGAGCACAGCACCCAAACAGCGCTTTGTGTCCGTCTGTCCCCATTACCATTTTATATGCATGCACACCTGCGGGCAATTTGCACCTCCAACTGCCTCCAAGGGTATTTTAAAAATAAAGCATTTCCACTGTGCTGAAGGAAACAGTGTCATAGCTTCAACAAAACAATAGCGAATGTGAAAGTGTCATTGCCTTTTATAGCGAGTTAAAAAGGAGACGGTTGTGCTTGCCCAGATGAAATAGTGGAATTTTAATCCAAGCAGTAGCAGGAGTATTGTAGAATAGTTTTGCATTGATTTCCATTTAGACTTGTTGTTTTTGCGTACTTCTGTTGCTAGTAAGCTGTGAAGTCAGATGTGGTAGGTGTTGCAGCACGCATGCAGTGTGGTGTATTGTGTCTGTTTGCTGTTTTTATGCACAGACTGCACAAGCCTCATAATGGCAGCTTTCAGGATATTCTCAACAATTTACTGTGGAAAATCATGTTAAATTGTAATGGAGACACTCAGTGGTGTGCGAAATACCGTCACACATATAGTAAAGAAAAGCTGTTATTACACACCATATTTAGGCCCCTTTTGTTTGACTATATGTAATCTCTTAGGACCTTATATTAAATTTTCCATGTCCATCCTTCTGTCAAAAGAGAACTGAATTACAATACACAATATGAACTGATAAGTATTGTGTGCACCTGTCGACCCTTTCATCAACTCTTCATCAATGGAAGACCTGGCTATTCCAAAAGCATCTTATATTCATTCCACTAAAATTCTTGGAATAAAGATGCTGTTGTCATGACAGCAAATCCAACACATGAGAGAGAGAGAGAGAGAGGTCAGTCTCACCTGCTGGTGGCACTCGCCATCACAAGTGAAGGACCAATTTTGAAGATCTCAGAGGGAGCAGAAATAATGAAAAACAACCTGTTTCTCTTTCTCTGTCAATTCTACCACTTGAATCAATATAGTCGCTGTTCATTGGGCTTTGCCACAGTTATCACAGGGTGCCTGCCTACACTGCACTTTGAATAGCTGTGAAGAGTCACATTATTCTTCAAGAGTTTGTTCGACTTTCTCTTCTTGTCTCGTTTTTTAAAGTTTCAAATGTCACCACAACGACACAGCAGTGGATGCATGTCTGTGGTAAAGCAGGAGCAGGAAATGACTTAAACAACTGGAAAGATGCTTGCTAATGAATCATACTCCCAAAGTGACCTAGGGATTCAGGTAATGAGCAAGGTTTTGCACCATGTCATTATAGGCAACAATAGAAATCATCAATGCCAGACCTTTTGTAATGGTGTAAAAGCTCCTCTAATCAAGCCTTCACAGACAAGTAAAACAATACCAACGCCATTCTTTCCAGATGAAATCCTCCGACGTGCCACAGGAGGAGGAAAGGATAGAGTTGGTATAATGCCCTCCATCCGCTTTTGTCTTTCTGAAAGGAGGCAACCCACGTGTTATTAACATAAGGTCTGTTACCTGAGATTGCTTTCTGCCTGGCATGACTGAGCGGAATATGAAATGAGCTTCTGATGGACACAAGGCCATTTTATCCCTTCGTGGCCCATTCATTGCTTTCAAGCCATGCTTTTATTCTTCAGCACTCCTTTTTGTTCACAAAAGCTTCTTTGATGCGTTTCATCCCAGGTGCTTTAACCCTTGGTGGAGCTTCTCTGGAGGAGAACAGAGCTGCAGCAGAGGGAGAGGCAAAGATCATGCACAAACCACTGGGAGGTAGAGTGGAAACTTAAAATAGCAACTTCACTCCTTGTTGTGTCTGAAGTTGTGGATTTGATTGAGTCAGGTGAGATGAAGAAAATGAAGAAAATATAAAATGGCATTGGAAATTGATTTTTTTTTCAGAAGTAAGCTTAAGCATGTGTGTAGCCAGTGCTGTTATTGAACAACTAATTCTCTTTTTTGCAATTTGTGGAGATGTTAATATGAAATTTTACAGGGTCGTTTCCAAAGAAATGTGGCCAAAAAACAAACAAAATGGCTCAATAATGTGCATCGTTTCACTCATGGTCATATCATAATCATGGTCACGGTCAAACAGTTTCACTGTCGGAGCGACATAGACATAGTCCTCACTGTCTGTCTGGCTGTCAGTTACTGTAGAAGCCAAACTCGAGGTGTGTGCGTTACAGATTCTGCCTACTATTAAACGACTTGAGGGGCTTTGAATGTTCAATGTTTCCTTTCATCAACCCCCTGCCTGTGCTCTTCCTGAATGCCTGCCAGATGTTTTGTGGCCAAAATGTGCTGTGTAAAAACACTTTTTGCTGTCACAATGAAGACAGCACTGAAAGTGGTTTTAGGGTGAGGGATTAGGGATTTCACTGTTGAAATTGCCTTCAACGGTACTCAACACTGGTCTCTGAGCAGTTTCATTTACATGTAGCAGTAACAACCCAAAGGGTGTGATAGCTTGTAGCTATTGTAGTGATGTGTTTGGCTGAAGTATCCACAATCAAAGAAAAGAATGCAGTGCAAAAAGTACAACTTTTGCATCTATACTGCCTGAAAACTGGTTTTATATGGTACAAAATAGAGAAGCATAAAAAAAATAGAGACATTCAACTAGATCTTTTTTGCTGTTGTTGTAATAAAGCATCCATAAAACATGGATTTGCTGGTTTTTGTCTATATCTACCGAGCGCTGTAATTCATCAATAATTATAGGGAAAATAGATATGAGTTCATTTGGTACACTTCCAGTTAATTCAAAATAACTGCTAGCATAACCTAGACAGTCTTTTTGTCAGTGATCAGCAGGTCATCAGAACATGCAAACATCTGTCTACAGGCAAGCATACAATTCAACAAATAAGGAGAATTAAGTTCTCAACAATAAATTAATAGAAAATTAATATTTACTTTGGTTTATATTTTTTAAAGGAGTTTACAATTTCCCCCATACTTAGTACCTAAGTACAGGGTTCTTCCAGCAAACATCTTTGAAAATTTGTAGTGAAATAATTTTACAGACCCATAACATAAAGCGATACCAATGGAAATCAACTGCTACTTTTCTGTCTCCTCTTGGTTGACCAAGAAATGTCCTCTAAATCTATTACTTGAGGCAAAGACTTTCTTCAAATGCCAAGAATCATATATGATTTACACTTCATTAAATTTGCAATGCGGACAAAAATAGCCATTATGCATAAAATGCTGCTATAAACTTCTTTATTATCAAAAAAGGCCGGAGGTGTGATTACTGAAAGCAGGGACCATAATTGTACTGAAATGCTACTGGGATGAACAACCAAGTGAAGAAAAAAATATATATATTACAGGACTGTGCTACAAAGTGGATCAATAGAGGAACAAGTGCGGGAGTGCTTGCTTGATAATAGCTCCAGCATTCTGTCCTTGATTCAAACGATGTTCGGCTTCACCATGGTAACCGGCCGTGGTGAAGATACAGGAAGGACCTGTTCTCTTGCCTAATAATTATGCATTTACGTATAAAACGACAGAGAAAAAAAAAGATAACAAACATTAAATCACACGGTAACTCATAAACCCATTTTTATTTATTTTGAACCTTGATGCCTCTATGTCCCCATACAATACATTCAGTATATACATTTGGCCATGAGGGACTGTACAAAGATATGTTATTGTAGTGCATACATACGTGGCACGAAAATGTACACCAAAGAAACTCCTACATGCCACTTTACCACAGTAAAGTGATACACAAGATACACACAGGGCAAGTCAATGGCTGATGGTTGCTTACACCAGTACACACACACCCACACAAACACTGTTTCATGCATGCACAAGTGGGTGTACACACACACACACACACACACACACACACACACACGCACACACGCTTTAAGACACTTCTGAGGGAGGAGAAAGGCTCTGTCTGGTTCTCATAATAGAAATCTATGAACCTGGAGAGTGTGTCTGCTGATTGCAGCAAATCCCTCCCTCTGTCAGAACACCCTCCCCTCTGTCTCCCCCTTATTCTCATTTTCCCTTTCTCCAAAGCTAAGGCCTCTCTCCAGGCAGTGTGGCCATCATACGCAGGCTCTCTCCTACAGTAGAGTAATACTCGTCAGCAGCAGTAACTAAATAAAGAGCCTCTACTGTCAATATTTGATCTCTTAAACAGGGAACATTCAGAACATTAAGGATACATCACACGTAGTTTATTTCATTTGCATTTCTTCTTAGGATATCTTCTCTCAAGGTAATATATAGGTCCACTTCGACAACATACTATTCCTTAATAAAGCTGCAGAGGTTGCCTCACCCTCATATAACATACTTATTTGACAACAGCAACTGTCTGCTCACTTACTGCACCAACAAAATAAACGTCTGTATACATCCCACTTTCTGCAAACTATTCTTTTTACTAATCAGGTCATTCTGCTGATTACATCTCTTCCTGGTGGACATTTTGTACCATCACATTTGTCATAAACATTTGGTGGAGGCACACGCTCCAATAATTTTCCCTTCAGTGACTGCAGTTCACAGTTGCATAGCACGTGGCAGAGATCTAGTCAAAGCCAAAATGTATTTGACTTTGCATACTGTATACAGTGGTCATGCTCGCTAAAATCAGTTTCTAATCCCTAGTGTCAGTCATTTTCATCTTGCACCAAAGCCCCACAAAATGTCAATTTTTACTTGGATTTGCTCATTAAACCACAGAGTTTTGCAACTCAGAAGTCTGACAAAGCTTTCCTCTGAAGAGGCAGTTTGATCATACAAGTATCAGGCACTCATTAGTTCATGGTGTGGATACTGTTGGAAAATCAGCTTCTTCTTGCTGTAGTTGGTCAGCAATATTATATGCAGTGGGCTGAAATATTATTGGGTCTGTTACAATAAACTGCAAAGAGCAGGCCACAAGACAAACTTGTCACTCCTTTGAGTTGCTAAAATCAAATGTGGTTAATGAGTGAATACAAGAAGAAATGAAAATTAGTGAGTCATGGGGCTGGATTCTAGTTTTTTGAGTTCAGGGGAGAAAAAAAAGGAGCTGACAACCAAAGAGGTTCAAGCAACGGCTGTCACCAGTTTGTACCAGCAGGGTAAAAAAAACACACTGGAACTCAGAAAGTCTGTGCACACATTCTCATATGCATACATATACCGTACACATGAATGTGTTGGCCACATGCATACTTACTCACATTCACACATGTATGCACATCTGGTAGTAAAGGCTAGATGATAAGAGAGATTTTAATGCAAAGCGGAAGCAGGTTGGGTGGGGGGGGTGCGATCGTCTCTCACGCGAGGCTTGACAATCCCGTTGGTCAGGAGACGCCGTGACTCGTGTCCCAGAGTCAGGCCACCGAGGCAAACGTGCATGTAGCAGAACTTGAAACAACAAAAATGCAAAGCACCACAGTAAAAGAGGCTGGAGTAGTCCCAAAAAACACTATCACATCGGCACAGAACAATGAGGGCGAGGGGGCCGACGGGCCATCACAAAGGAGTAACACATGAGTAATAATTACCCCAGAATAAATTACAGTCACAGAACAATTGTTAAAAGCAGAATTGGAAATCAGCTGATCTAGCGGACTGATTTGACCCATGCATTATAAGGCATTAGCCAAACATTTGTTACTGACATCACACAGTATCATATTAGTGACTATACATACAATTGCTGATCTGGAAAATCTGCTTGTGTTTTCATAAAAAAAGTCTTGGATTAACTGTATTCAAAAAACATATTCCTAAAACCAATGATGCAATTTTAAGGGAATTGGGAATGTCGAAGGGAGGGCAGATCGATGTCTGCAATCCCATTGTACCTATTGATCTGCAGATGGGCGAATGAAATTGATTTTCTGAGGTAGACAATGCAGGCATATTTCATTCTCCCGATGCAAAGCCATTCTAAGCATGGGTAGCGGGGCTAATTTGGTCCATTTGGACAGGCTCTGGTCTCCAGCCTCAGCCAATTGTACTGTGTCGGTTGGGTTGACCCATCCATCATGCTCTCCTGCCTGTCTCACCACTATGGTACTTACACTGTCATTGGTGTGATACACCCACTCAGTGATGGATAGCAGACAGCATGCACTCTGACAAGATAGAGAGATCAGTCTGCACTGTTCACAGTGCCTGTTATTTCCACGCAGCTGGGGACACACCATTCATACAAGGCCAGTTTATTCAATATCCTGGCCACTGTATGGGGCCCATGTGGACAATATCCCCCAACATGCCTCATAAATGTCGCTTCCCTTATACAGCTCTTAGCATCTTCAAGTCCCCTCACAAACGATTACAGTATCAGCAGAGCCTAACCAAATGAGCAAAGTCAAACAAACTTGCTCATACACAATTTTCATGATGTGCACTCTTAGGAAAAAGGTACAACATTTTATGATAAAGGTACACCCCAGTGACAAATGTTACTATGTTGTACCTTTATTTTTCTTTGCCTGTTAAGTGCTAAGGGAAATCAGCTCAAGAATCAATGAAATGGTGTTCATCAGATAGTCAGTCTGTGATGTAATGAAGTGGGTGTCATAAATAAAATAAAATAAAATAAAATAAAATAAAATAATCAAGACTTCTGCAACATTGAGTCTGTATGTGTAAGATAGTATGCAGTAGGCCTTCAAAACAGGTCTGGAATCTGTCGGCCAGTGAGGTGAGTCAGGATCAGCAGTTTTGGGATGCCACTGTTCATCTTCCCATGAGCCTACCGGGCTCTGTCCAGAGGGACAGGAATCGTGGAGCCACAGGGTGGCCCAGTGAGCACTGCAGGGGCCGACGCCTGCAGGTGACCCAGAGCACTATAGTGTCCTGATGGCTACAGGGTAGAGCAGGGACATGTGTTCGGCACCCTTGATGGGCAGCTTGCGGCTGGAGTAGAAATGGATGATCTCAGGCACGCTGTCAAAAGGGCAGCTGTTCTGGCCCAGGATGTATTTGTTCTCCTTGGTCCGCGACAGCTTCATGTGCATGAAGCCCTGGCTGCTCCTGGGGACAGAAGAAGAGGGACAAAAGAGAGGGACAGAAAACATGTTGTTAGTTAATAAAAACAAGACAAGAGTCTGCATTATATGGCAGATTTTCTGAAGTGACGATTTCCATCTTCCATAGCATGAAAATAAATTGTTTGGGTGAAACAAGGTGAAACAAGACTAAGAGGCTACAGCCACAGAAATGCCTCTGAGCTAAAGGCTAATGTGAGCATTATGGATGTATTAAGAGAGCTGGATACGGCGCCATTCAGTCTTGCTGATAATTTGCACCAGTGGCCACTCGTGGTACTGCAACAAAAAATCCCCTGCCACCCAAAAAGCATTTTCCCCATAAACCATTATAAAACCGTGGTTTTATATTTGTAAAACTTTCCCAGAGCCTAGAAAAGCTATTTTTATGTGTGTGATGGCTGATGGGAATGCCATTCATTTTGCAGGTTTTCATAACCAAAACACTGGAAAAATAAAAATTTTGACCTGATGGTGGCACTACATGAAAAGTGGGGGGATCATGAAAGTCATTAGGATTCATCGTCTGGGAGCCATGGATATTTGTACCAAATTTCATGGCAACCCATCCAATAGTTGTTGAGATATTTCAGTCTAGCATGGCTAAAAACTATCTTAAAGACAAACCTATGAAAAGCCTAAATATATGGGAAACTCAGCAGATTACCCCTCCTTGACAGCCCCTTTCTTATTTACTCCTGCAGCAGTTGCTCCCTACAGTACGTGACAATGTTCTGAAAGCTGGATTACCTCTGTTAACTTTGGAGCTGTCAAGGGAGGAGACTAAAAGGCAGGTTGCTTAAGGCATTGAGGTTCACATGCAGAGCATAAGGATGAGGCTAATGAACCCCCAGGATAAATCACTTAAGCTACAGCAATAAATGCACAGCAAATTAAAAGCTCCCTGTGTGTTTCTAGGAGCCTTCGATCAATAGATTTTACACCTTGCCAGTAATCTTCTGCTTTAAAATAGAAAATCACTTCTTTTGGAGTTAAGTGATGCAACAGTAAGGATTTAGCAAGGATGTGATACAAAACTAATGGTCCCTATATGCTGCTGTAAATATACTGTTTTGATAATTTGTCTTTACTAAAATACATTAGCATAATAGCTTTTTCAATCAGCAGCTAATGCTTAGAGCAAGTTATGATTGCTGTAGGCTCAGCTACTATGCACTCACTTGCTGCAAGTGGCCATTATGGCCTGTCATTGACATAATGTGCTTGTACTTTAAAGTTCTTTCCAGCTCACTAAACACCCACCTATTTTTTGTATATCATATGCTATTATATTTCCCTAATCAGAAATGTAACCCCTGTAACAGAAGTTTTCCATTACACTGGAAGAAAAAGAGGAGAAAAACCCATTACTCACTAACTCTTTCTGTGACAAGCAGCCAAACACATCAGGTAGGCATGAGAGCTGCGCACCCATTGACTCATGGGGCCAGTTAGTATTATCTGCACTATGCATTCTGTTGGGGCAAAGATGTTGTGGAATAGGACTCTTGTGAGGACTGTGCACATGCAGGATAAGTGTGCGCAAGGTGTTAAGTAGAAAATATATTATCTATTCTATCAATAAAGCTAGGACGTGGGAATATTATTCTGACAGAGACAGACATATCTCAGTTTTGATGGGATGCAGTGAAAACAGGGTGGTCAAGAATGTTGATGAGGTTTAAAACCTTTATCACATGCCATGATCCTCTTTTCCATGTATATTTGTTTCTATTACTGATATGGGTTCATGAATAGTCAGGCAGACAAACAAAGCAACTAAAATAAAAAAAAATTCCATATTTGTCATTGAATATATCCCGACTGTAAATTTATGCACATATTTGTGGATATGCCCATTATCTGTGATGAACAGGAGCAAGAACTGGCTTTAGGCACCTTAAATGTAAGGCAAGTCCATTCTTTACTTATCTCGTAATTGCATGTGTAAAGCCTGCGGATGTGTTCTCTCCCTGACGCACAGAGAGAAACCCGGCACAGAGATAACACTGAGGTGGGGAAAAAAGAAGCAGCTAAGAATGCACAGGGTTCAATTTAGGGACATCCATCAAGAATAAAGCATTTCCTGTGAGATTATGCTTTACATCAACAGATGAGACCATTCCTTTTTTAATATTAGTGTGATTATTATTGCTATTACAGAAAATCAGATACAGCAATCTATGAAGTTTCGGAATCCTGCGTACCGTATATAGCAGATGATGGAGAATATTTCAAACAGAAAAGCTAACATCATTTTTTATAGGCGAGCTGAGGCGGGGAGCTCCAGGCTTGCTGAGCTATAAAAGTGAAGTAAACACAACTATTACACTTGCCTCTGGCCTTGATATTTGAGCATGTCATTAGCAAGTCCATCATGATTTGAGGAGAGCAGGACAAATTTCCCTTGCCACAGGTCTCTGTAATTCTACCATTTTGCAAGTGGTGCCACGAGAGCTAATTTTAAGAAATCCTCCCTGCAAAGTACATTTGATGAATCTTCATGTGGAGCGCTGGGAGACAGGTGTTGGGTTACACAGAGCCACACTTAAAAAGGCAAACACATCAATACCATCATTTTTAGATTCCCAACTGATTTTCCAGTCGGTGTTCAGGGCTGCTTATCACGTTACAGTCCTGCAGAGACAGACACCAGGACAACAGAGCAATACGGCAGGGCTGTTGATAAAATGAATATGGGGCTATTTTTGAGAAGACAAGCCTTTGTGGTGTTATCATATCCCTGTGTTTGCAGGCTTCTTTTGTCTAATCAGGATTAATCTCACTGGGGAG
The DNA here is from genome assembly GCA_002120245.1 of Maccullochella peelii. Taxonomy (NCBI): domain Eukaryota; kingdom Metazoa; phylum Chordata; class Actinopteri; order Centrarchiformes; family Percichthyidae; genus Maccullochella; species Maccullochella peelii. The sequence goes on from LKNJ01001764.1 coordinate 119,353, forward strand.
GTCTCCTGTCCTGTTTATTGAGGTTTATGACATTGATTTGAACCCTGTAGTCCTCAGAGCAGGAACAGTCACGGCTTATCTCCACCTTCAGCATATTGGATTGCTCCATGAATGATGCTCTCGGTGTTATGAATCTATGGCACAAGAAAAGGCAAAGTCATCTGCCAAAAGATAATGATCCTTGGCAGAAGCGATGACCTTTTTCAGCATTACTGGGCATCAGATATCCTGTTCGACCCATTATTTCATATGAGCACAAACTGAATCAGTCTACATGGATGAGCCCTAACATTCTGTAATAAGTTTAAGAACACAATCTGTCATCTATATCCAATCTGGTTGATAGAACGTAAAGCACTAAAAACTTGGCTTGTATTGGCTAAATATTCTGCAAGATGTCAGATTCAATATTGCTTTTGTGTTCTAGACAGACATTTGCCTCATCTGCGCCACATAAAGGAAATCTGATCTTTTCTGTTGAAACATAATCAAAAAGACACCATAAACACATGGCGTGTCTTCTTAAGAGGAGACTTTTTGGTTATTTTTTCAATTGGCTATTTAGTTTCCCCTTTTCTGTGTTCTGGCATCAAACAGATTCTGCTGGACAGATTTTCTTCTTTCACTAATAATTTCTTTGCCCAGCCAGTGGAAACATGCTGTGCAGGGCTCTCCCATGAGGTGAGAAACAGGATGAAACTGTGCTCTGAGAGACTTGTGAAGGGTTTAATATGTTTCAAACACCTAAAGCGTTTCTCTCCACAGAGAAAAAAAAAAAAGAGAGAAAAGGAAGGGTAGGGTGTGAGGGGCAGGTGAACAGAAAAAAGGGGTTAGGAGGGCAAAACAGACAGAAAATGCTTTTCGTCAGGCCAGAGGACCCTTGAGGCTGGAGGTCTCAGCAACGCCTGTCTTTATCAGTAATGCAATACACATACGTGCCACTTCATGGCCTTATACATTTTTCAGCAACCTCAGACATGGAGGATCTTCACCTTGGGTTTCCACTCATTTTCAGTGGCAGCAGGGGAGACAGGCTCGTGTGAGCAGGCTGAACTCAGAGTTAACCCTGGCTGCACTGAGGTGGCACCTGTCATTCCCAAAAGGCACAAGATATGACATTCTGTGACACTCAAGAGCTGACACACACAAATATACAAAGGGTATTCAAGAAATATTTTCTATGTTAATGTTTTTGCCCACTTTCTCCTGCCTTAGTGGCTCCTTTCTATAACACTTTGACTTTTGCCCTAATCAATGCCAACCCTATCAACTGGGAAGGTTGCCCAAGGCACGAGCAAACTCAATGTCTGCTTAAGGCCACCAGGGCACCCCTGAATCCCATTTTGCTTAGGGCCCCAAAAAGCTTTGGGACGGCCCTGGAGTCATTAACTTTGCTGCACCGATAGTAACACAATCTTGTCAGCATTATTTCTCTTCTCTTCTTCTTCTCTCTTGGGGTCATAGTGTGTCATCCAACCACTTGCTTTTGGTTTTTGAAAGCAGTAGCCTTAAGGTCAGAGAAGCAGGCACGTGGTGAGCAGATGGTCTGAATTAAAAAAAACAAAAAACATTACAAATATATAATATATGCATAAATGATATGGGCAATAAACTAACATAAGTACAGCTTCCATCTACCTTACCAACTGAGCGGCCCATTTGTAAAGCACTTACCTAACTCTATTCCCTTATCATCTGCTCTAATGGTGCAGCTCATTATTGAGGGTCAGCTGGACAGCTGTGGGATGTGAATTTGTGTAAACACACGAATGTCAGTGAGGCCATTACTGAGCCAGATGGTTAAAACATGTTTCACCACACACTAAATCAAATAAAACTCTTATTTAAGATGAAATACTCTCTCTCTCTCTCTCTGCTCTTTTTATTGCCTGGTTAAGTTTAATCTGTGAAAAAATCCGTGAAAAAATCCAGCCGCATAAGTTTCAGCACATTTTCAGTGCCTCCTGGTCTTCCTCTCCGAAAACTTTATTCATTCAATTAATCTAGCCATCAGCAATTTCATTTGAGGAGGTAAAACCCCAAGCATTAGGTAATCTCCTCTTCACCATAATAGAGAGATGGGTGGATTAATTCTCTCTAGCTTCACAAAAAATATCATTATAGGTTCATGCTGCAAAATTGAATTGGTGCTTATTAGAGGTGCATTCATCGAATTCACTCCCTGCATTATGACTCCCTATATCAACACCCCCCTATAGCAACATTTTTTTGTTCTATCTACATTGGAGATATGTGTGTGGGTGTGTGGTTCTGAACCATATTTTCTGGTCTTCATTTGCACTTTACAGGTATTGATCATGTATCCTATTTGAGTCCTAAATCATATATTCCACTCAATGCTATTTAAAGACATTATTACATTTACATCCTTTTTAACGCCAAAGAAAATTCCTTTGGCCTGAAAATCTTCCTCAGCAACTTTACATCCCAGATTATTCAAATAAAGTGTTTTAGGCTACTTTAAAAACCAGATTAAATATACATTGTTTAGTACTCAACTAGTCATATAGGCATTTAGTCTCTTTGGTTTGTAGTGGTCACACAAGAATAAACAGATGATCAGTGACTGAGATGGAAGTCAGCTACTGTAGCATGGAGAGAATTGGAGCAGTGGGAAGCATTATATTTCCCTGCCAATACATATAAGCCTGTGGCAAGATGAGCGTTGCCGTAATAACAAAGGTTAATCAATGTCTCTTAGCATATTATAGTTTCATCTCATCTGAAGGTCATCACGGAGATTTCTCTAAATGTCATATGGTTGAGCCAGCCCTGAAACGTAAAACTGACTGTATATAAAGTAAATGTGAAAAGACCATTTGTCAACAAAGATACTGAGATTTTAAAGCTGATGGCGTCAAGCAAATTTACCAAAGTTGACTTTGGCAAGTTTCTTAGAGGGCTACACATTTCTGGTTATGATTGACACTGTTGCTACGGTACCTGGTTCTTATGTCTGGTAGTGAAAATCAAGAAACCAAACCCACCAAAGGTGCACGTTGCCCTCAAAACAATGGGATGTGGGATGTGGACTGCACTGTGGGATGTGGACTGCACTGCGGACATTCAAGCTAAAGAAACCACTACCAAAATGTCAGACTAGACTAAACCAATCAATGTGGCTCCCTTGAACCCTCTGCTGGACACGGCAGGGATCAGGGGTCGCTGATAAAGGGCACCATTAACTGAGTTGTGGGCAGCAAATCAAGGAGCAGTGTCAGAGGGGTTACCAGAAGGAGGTGGAGGACAGGGGACAGGCAGGATGTAGGTGGGAGAGAGAGGTCTGAAAGGTGAAAATGATTACCATATTGAAAAGGCAGAGTCAGCAGACTATTGGAGCACAGGTATTCAAGGACCTTCATGAGCAAGATGTTAGATTCATCCACTATGTGTACTCCACAGCCTGTGTAGATGCTACACTTCTTTGGCTCTACATGTCTCTGGTGTGTGTGTATGTGTGTGTGTGTGTGTGTGTGTGTGTCTGTGTGTGTCTGTGTGTGCGTATGGGCACAGACAGTAGTAATGACTGTTGCAAATAATCACTGGCACTTTCTCTGTGTACAAATCACAGAAAAATATACTTGGCTGACATTTACAGACACTTGATTTTCTGAACTCTCTGACACTTTAGCAGGCTAAATCGTATGGAGCATTTGCAATTACATTTTCACTCAGCTGTCATGTGCACTTGTGTGTGTGATCATATGGTTTGTGGCTTGGTATTTAGGGAAAGAGAGTGCTGTCCTTACTTAAGGGAGAGGGAGTAGTCGTTCTTGCTGGTCTCACTGTTTCTCACCAGGTAGCTGGCCTCCTTACACAGCCTGAGCAGAGACTCTGCATCTGTTCGGCTGATTGCTCCATGGTACCAGCTACAATGAACAATAGGAAACAAGAGGAACAAAGGAATGGTAAAAATAAGCAGAAAATCGAACAAAGGAAATTAAACAACAAGGGTCAATCCCACTCACGAACACAAAATGAACAAAAGGGCCAAAGTGGTGTATCTGAAATCAAATGCAGTCGTAACAAAGCGACACCAAGATCCGACTCACAACTGGCTCTCCAGGGGCATGGTGGGGTCAATACGCTCCCCGAGAGAGCTGCAGTGGTCCAGTGAGGTCATTTTGGTGTTGACCAGGCAGCCACTAGAGTGTCGCTGCAGCGGGCGGGCCTTCCCCTCCTTGGTAGGCGACATTCGAGACTTCTCCACACCGTCAAACTGGACTGTAATAAAGAGAAATGCAACAGCTGACACACTTTATTCTGGAAGAATAAGACGAATATTTTAAACAGTGAGACCATTCACATCTCTGATAATAATACAACATAGTCCTGTATGTATACTTCAGCTAGACTTCACTTGGAAAAGCTAGTGTGCTTAACAGGAAGTAGACATTTGAAAAGGTTATGGTGTCAATTGCTGTTAAATGTATCTACTAAACTAAAACAAACTAGAGCAATGAAAAGTGTGAGAACAGAAATCCAGGTTGTGCTTTTACACAAACACATACGCACACACACAGTGTCACTTGGTGTAAGTCATTCAACTGAAGGACATGTACACACAGTAGAGGAGGCATGAATCAATCCTTCCACACTGTGTACACATTCCAGTGAGATAAAATACACACACATACAAACTTCCTCCAAACCACTCAAACAAGCACACTTGGAAAAGTCAAATGCACAAACACGCACACTCGTACACGCACACAAATCTCACGCACAGGTGCTGCGAGTTAAACATTAAACTGCTTTTTCAAAACTCTCACGGTCAACTGTGGACATGATAAGCTCTCTTGGCAGCCTCACAGGGAAGTATTTGATGCTGGGTGGGGGCTGGAGGTGACCTGCACTCATGACATGACTGGCGGAGGTCACTGGGCGAATTCACAGCCAATCGGCACACAGAAAAACATTTGCCGTTATTTACAAAAGCTAACATGAGGAGAGAAGATAATGCCCACGAGGACGAATGAAAGTGAATTCTCACTTCTGTCAGAGGGTTATGGAGGCCAAAAGAATGAAACACTGGACGGTGGAAGTTGGGGTAGCAGTGTGGTCATCTCTCTGTGTGCGTACATGTGTGTTTTAGCCATTTTTCCCCCATCATTAATCACTATAATTGATGTCACAGCACCCTTGGCTTTGGACATGCTTCTCAAGCAATAATGGCAAAAACTATATGACAAGCTTTTGAGCTGGAGACTGTTGGCTGCTTGAAATTGTTTAAGATGAACACATCAAAGCTGAGCCTTTGATGGAAGGAGTTAATGCAGTATGAAGCTCACAGCCACTGGATTGCCTCTGTCTTTGCAGCTCTCGGTCACTAATGGCCAGTCTTGCGTCTAGTGTTTAATTACCCGGGCTGAACATGGCAGGCGCTGTGCAGACAGACAGGCACTGTGATCTTCACCAACTACCTGTCTAGACTCTGCATTCCAGTCAGACGGTTGCATTACACTTTACAGTCTGTGAGCTCGCCAAGTGTTCCTGTAGCAGACTTAGTGGAAGGACTGACAGTATCAATCAATCAATTTAGGCTACACGAGACAACACCGTGTCAACAAATTTCATTGAGCTCGTGCTCACACCTAAGTGGGGATAAATGGGAAAACATAGCACCTACTTTATATGTGACAATACATTCATTTTTTAACATAATCGTTGACATATTGTCTCCACTGTCAATACAATGTAAATGGTAAAGTTCAGTAACTCTCTAGTGCCAACAGCCATTAAGATAGATTAATAGAAGTTATGTGAGTTATGTAGTGCTTTGACTGGATCAGTAATATCACCAACTTCTACTGAGACAGTAAACTATTAATACTACTGCATCCTGGGAGCTTGTGATCAGTGGTGTACATTTACTCAAGTACTGCACTCACTTGATTTTATTATAACAAAAAATTGTTATAGATTAAACTATGGTTCACATTCTAACACCTTACAAAAAAGAAGTGCCCTTGTCACATGTAAAATGATGCAATATTACATAAGAAAAGTCCAAAAAATGAATACAAGTTTGTGTGGCAGAAGTTTTGCTTTTCTTTTCTACCCCATTAATCATCTCACAACCTCTCAGATTTATTTTGTGACCCTCTGGAGGGGGCTCCACCCCTAGGTTGGGAATCAGAGGGTTAAACTATCTAACTGTACATGAAGAAAACTAGCTTCATATCAACCAGCTACAATAGTAAAATGCTGCTTACACATTGATGGATCATTATTAATAATGTCATATTTGACAATACAGCCACAGGGCCCATGTTTTTGCAAATCAAGTACTTTAACTTTTGATACTTTAAGTACATTTTGCCGATAGTACTTATGTACTCTCAGACAAGATGCTCGTAATTTTAAACTGTTCTAGTAGTACGTTTACTAAAGTAAAGGATCTGAGTACTTCTTCCACCACTGCCTGTGATGGAACACATAAGCAACAGCAAGTAAGGTCTTTGAGACAGAGTGGTGCTGTTTCTGCTCCGACCACCAGGGGCTCCCCTTTACCTCCACTCAACTCCAGGTTGAACTTGCTGGCCTTGAGCTCACTGATGCGTTTCCTTAAACATAAACTCATGGAAATGATTATTCCAAATGACAACTACTGTTGTTATCTTGGCCTCTGCACTTTTGTTCGTTATAGGGCTATGGCTGAGTCTTAAAATGACAGCCAATTTGTACTGTTGCATGACGGCTGGGTAAACTGTGGCTTTAACCTCAGACCCGTGGAAGAAGCTTCACTTCTTCAGGGTCTGATGTTTGGACTACAGGTAGTAAAAGGATGCCCCTGTGTTGCATGTAAGTCCACATGAAAGACATTATTACTCTACTTTTTCATACAGTCCATTTGAACCACATGCTGACAGATGGGATTACAGTGCAAGTAGGATGAAAATACAGTATATGTGTAAGGGTGAGAAATAGCGTTTCCATGGAAACTGACCAAGGGGACAAGGGAGATGCATGTTTGCTCCGCTCATCCCTGTCAACGCTGACAGATCACAACATGAAGATGCAGCCCATTGCTCTCTCCCCCTCCTTCACTTTCAATTTCTCTCTTCCTGTTTGCATATATCCAACCCTTCCTCGTTTTTCTCCCCCTGACCTTTTTTTTCCTTTTGATCTTTCCATCTCACACAGCCCTGTATCTCAGAGTCTCTCTGTTATTTCCTCTGTGTTTTTGTTTGTCAAGGACAGAAAAAGATAGCAGAAAATGGACTGTGGAGGAATGTCTGCTCATCTAGTGGTAGAAAAAAAGGAGAGACAGAGCAGTAACAGCTTTAATCTGTTATCTCCGCTGTTTCTGATAGACCTAATGCAGGGCTATCAGTCACTGATTGTGTCTGATCCTGCAACAAAATTGTTCAACTTTACCTATTTACATTACATGTCCATACAAATTGAATAATTTGATTTTTCAGTCCACCAGTGATCTAAACATGAGGCTGGAAAAATGTATCTGCTAGTATGGCATAAGGATGAATGTTGCTATCTTGGTTTTTCCACACAGTCCATCTCTCAGTGTATCTACAGCCCACTCAGCCATCCGCCTGACCTCAGCTCTTCACATTTCCTCCATTCTCCCAGCGCCCACACTAATTCCTACTCTTCCCCAGATTCAACACAATCAGTGCTTTATTTGACCTTGATTAAACCCTTTTTTCCTCCACCTCCTAGAAAGGGTTGAGTGGCTATTCTCAGTGGAGCTCATCCCATCAACCTTTCCTGTCAGAAGTCAGTCGTTTCCACAGGCAGAGTGCATAGCTCTGCAAGAAGAGTATTAACCTGGAGAGAGAGCCTCCAAACTAAACCAGAGGTATCCTTTTATTTGCTTAACAGTGAATTCGGCCATCTAACCAACACTAGCTTCAACTACCGTTGTAGAATTATGATTAAAAGGCGGAGTATCAATGGAAGTGAGTCAAACTCATTCCCCTTTCATTCTCTGGAGCACACAGCCTGAGACATGGCCGACAGGAGATTGAAGAGAGGATTGGCCTGGAGGAGAACAAAAGCCCTGAGAGGCAGCTTAAGAGAGACGAGAGGGTGAACACATACACACACACACACACACACACACACACACACACACACACACACACACACACACACGGGCCAACACATACACGCACAAAGACATGTATGTAAATGTGCAAGGGCATCTGTGTGTTTTATCAGTATTGTTGCTTGTAAAGCACAGCAAATGGAATATGTGTATCAGATTGAACTGTCAGTCAGATGGTGACTGATGGCTGAAAGACCTGCCCCCTTCAGACACATGGCTTCCTTTAGTGTGAGCTATTAAAAAAAAATAAAAAATAAAAAATAAAAAAAACACAGGAAGGTTGAGGAGGGAGAGTGTGTGAGAGAGGGAGCTGATTGGCTAGGACACAGATAAACACAGAGGTTAAAATGGCTATTCTATGATTACGCTGCGAGCAATCCACAACATAAAGTGCTGCATTGTGTTGCAGCACAGCACAATACAAAATAATACCACAACAACATGGAGAGAGAGAGAGAGACTTATAGTAGACATCTAACATCATGAAAAAACATCTTAAATAAGGAAACACTATAAAATGGAATGGTCAACTTTTCCAGGGTGTTAGGGCCACAACATTCAAAACATAAAGTAAGAGCAACATCAAAAATTTAGTCACAATTGAGTGCATCGCTGAGGCTTCTGAACAACCTGAGTACTCCTCTTCCCCCTCTCTCTGCACACACTCCTGAGCAAATGTCTCTAATTAAGCTGGCTAATTAATTCTCATTTACTAATGATACTCCTATCAAAAAGGATGACTAGTCTGAGGGGCGAAGTGTGCCATCGACCGCTGTATTGTGAGGTGAAAATGAAGTTTTTTAGCTAGGACATGTGAAATTATTAACAGGTCTGCATCTCATTGCACACTGAAAATAGTGCACAGCGTGGTACGATACCCCAGGACCTGGTTGCTTTAAAAATCACTCACTTTTATGTTGATATTAATTATGTGCATAAGGGACTCAAATAATGATTTGTTGGATGGCTTTTAATAATATATTTTTAGAGATACCGCCATCTAGAAATATGCCTCCTTTTTTTTTAATATAAATCCCAAAATGAAACTCTAATTAGGTTTTTCAAGACAAAGGAATGACCCTCCAAAGTGTCAGCTTGTGAATCTATTTAAAATTAAATCTGGAAATCTTTTAATTACTTTGTTTTTTTTAAGTCGTCTTGCATTAGAGGAAGGAGAAGGTAAGAGAAATGCTTTAAAGTGTGGATAATTAATTCATGTCAAAAAACAAAGGCGAAAAGCTCTTCATTATACTCAGACAAAAGTGCCCTCCATTTATATGTATATGTAATACTACCCTGTCAAACTGCATTTCAATTTTGATAATGAGGTTGACTGGATAAGGCAGATTTCCCTGAATTGTAATGGATATTGTTTTTTCCTGGTAAACCACAATAGCCTTTACAGACACATACAGACCCTTGGCTCTTTACCCTGAGCCAAACTGTATTGAAGCAATCCTGTGTATAACGGATGACTAATGTCTGACTGAGGGTCTGCCTGTACGCTGAGGTCAAGAGAGTGCATTGTAACTGTATTCACAGGGGTCGTGGAGGCCATCACCCCCCACATGTCTGCCACGGTGACCTTTGACCCCAAAGATGTAGAGTGGGGCCATGCTGGCTCAGACAGAGAGAGGATCACTTTACAGCTGGACGCCAATCTTAAACCCACTCACATCATCGAGGGAACCAGAACCTTTCCCATGGATTTATGGACATAAATCAAGTCCTTGCCCTGTCCTCGCCTACAGCACGCAGCGGTGTCCTCTTACATGGTCTTACTCTCGGTCTTCCCACTCTGCCAGGGGAAATCCCATTCCTGGCATTAGTTCTGCTACGTCCTTCTTTTCCCTGGGCAATTACAGCAGTCAGAGTGTGAGTCTGTGGAAGGGCTTAAAAAAAAAGCAACGGCTCTGTTGGTTGAAAATAGACAAATTACTTGTCCATTGTGTTTGATAAGATGGTAAATATGGCTAAACCTGAGGTGCAAAGACTCAAGTCAAGAACGGAAATCGCCTCAAATGAGTTTGATTTCTGAATTCATGTAAGCCATTTCTAGAGACCCAGCGGGCCAGAGGGACATCTGGGATGGTTATGAGTATGTTGACAAGAGGAAATGGGGGTCACAGCGAATGGCAATTACGCATGCAGACGGCAGTTCAGCTCAATTAAAACTAATGAGCCTTCAGCCCTAAAACCTGCACAAGAATTTTCTGCCACATGTAATCCAGATGGAAAAGTTAAGTCATTACTGAGCTAATACCTAAAGTCATATTATACAGTGCCTCTAAAAGATGCAAAGTCTTTCAGTAAGTCATCACTGACCAGTTAAGTGTAAGTGGACACTTTTTCATAATTGATTGCCCTTCTGAACTGCTGGTATGTTTTGTGAGGATGATCCAAAAAAAACTTTTCTGTTTCCAGTTCATATAGGAAACCATTTTAACCAGGAAGATTATTAGTGATATTCTTTGCAAGCCAAATATAATTTATTTTGTAGCCAGTTATGTATGCTTGGTTAAATGGGAATATAAACTGTTCCTTAATAAAATCAGATAGACAGATATATAAACACATCAATAGATAGACAGATATATACACACATTGAAGGAAGTTGATGGATGGACGGATGGACAAATGGATGATGGATAAATGGACTGACGGATGGAAAGGACGGGGGGGGGGGTTACTGAATGATGCTGGACAATGTGAACACCGACACCCACCATGGTGGTGCTGGTCACAGCTGGTCTGTCCTGGCGAGGGCTGAGCTGTCTGGGAGGGAGACTCCAGCTCCTCCACCAGGGGAGGGCTGGTGTTGAGCTGCCCGACAGGAGGGGGCCACGGTAGGTCCTTGATCACTTTAATCTCTACTGCAAGTGTCGTCCAAGTCACCAGAGGAGAGATGGAGGGAAGGAGAGGACAGCAACAAGAGGCATACATGAACAACGACAAAGGGAGTAAGGAAAGGGAAGTGATGACAGGAAACAGAGAGGAAGAAAGAGAAAAGGAAGAAGGGGTGAGTGAAAAATAAGAGCAGAAGATGCCAGCATTGCAGTAGAGAGCTGGTTTATTTTGTGATCCGAGAACCATCAGTAGCTGTGGACTAGAAAAGGAAAGGAATACAACAGGACTGAAAAAGAAGTGAAGTTAGTTTACCAGAAAGTAGGGTTGGGTTCTGATAGCGGCTGTCATTTTGGAATTGGTTCCAGGTTGATTAAAATACCTGCATTTCTAAACTGAGGGCTAATGGTCAAAGGTTACTTAAAAATGTTAAAAGCTCACCGGATTCGGATCCTATAAAATTCTATCGAACCCCAACCCTACCTGAAAAAAGTTGGGCCCTCTGGCCTCCCCACCCCTCTCCATTGGCTCTCCAACAATCTTCACAATCCAGACTGGAACTCAGACTTAAGTCTCGCCTTGGGATCCAGAGATACACTTGAAACATAGCAATGCAAAGTTCTGAATCTCTGCTTTTACAATAAGTAATGCATGACGTGCTGTATGACAGACTTTACTAAAGAGGCAGGCCCAAATAATACAATTCTGTGCCTTCAAAGTGCAGACTATAAAATATAAAGCTGCCTTGAGCTCAGCTAGAGATAGTCACTGATTCAGTACATCAGCATACTCTGTGCTGTTATTCTTAGTGCCGAGTTTGGAAAAAAAAAAGACCTTAGGCCTCTATATTAAGATAAACAACAATGTAGACAACATCCTTTACTGGAATGCACCTCAGAGCAATCCATCCTGGCAGTGGACACTCCCCGGGCTTTGTCCCTTAAATAATGTATGCCTCATGTCCAGCCGGGGTATTACCAAGGTAAATCGAGCACCCTTGCAAAAGCAGATATGTCACTGAGCAAGGGCCACTTGTTAAATAGCCGAGGATACGCAATAAATGGGATGGAGAGGGGAAGGTTTTGTCGTCATCTAAGAGAAAGCTAGCGTTTTTTTACATAAATCTTCAATCGCAGATCTTCCAGAGAGGCAGTTCACAATGCTATTGAGAACATTTTATGTCACTGTCCATGGTGCTGGAGATGTTACTACAGAAAATGAAAGTAAGTACAAAAAACTGAAATTAGTGTGATTTCATCAATCTGGTTGCTACTTATAGACTATGCCCTTTAAAGACAAATTAAAGTATGGGTTGAGATTGGAAAAAAAAACCCTTCAGTGGTAGCCTTTCACTTCCATCTATCAAAGTGCTCTGAAATCCTCAATGTGACAGATATACTGCGCATCATCAGTCATGTAAGGATGGCAGCCTTCTTTGAGGACATGGACCAATAGGAGGAGAATAGCAACGGATTGGCAGATATAAATCAGCCTGCAGATACTGAATACAGGGCCACTTTGGGACATGTCAATACGTTGAAGACTTCCTTTAAAAGATGTTTTTGCCTCCAAAATCTGGGTCTTATATTTGTAGTTTTGGTCATCATTGCATTGGTTATAGTCAACACAACAATCACCTACAGTAAAAAAAATGTTAAAAGCTTTTAGTTTATGACTCATGATTGTTTGATGATTTTAACACTCTTCATCTAAAGAGAGTTGACTAAGTGCTACCTCAGCTGCCTAAGATAGGAAGAATGCAGCTGTATTCATAAACATTAGTGTGTCACTGTCTTGTATTGGCTGGTATACAGGCTGTGGGAGGATGAGCATAATGTTATGGACTTGTCTGTCTTCCACCCTGCAAGGAATTGCAGTGGTAGTGGTACAGGACATGCTAATGAGAAGCAATATCTGCGAGCTAGATGAAGGGGGAAACTGGAGAATATTCAATCCGACAAGCAATTAAATAGCTGGGCCCGCGGTGTCAGGGGGCTAATCTAGAGAAAGGTGGCTGGAAGGAGGAGCTGCTTGCTGTCTATCCTGATGGGAGAGGTGTGGGGTGGTGGACTAGTGGGGCTGGAGGCTGGGGAATGGAGACAGAAGGTCAGAAACTCTGGGAGAAAATATAACTTCAACTACTTTGGGGTGAAGTAGGGGACTCTCTTCCTATGAGATTAAAAGCCTAATACTCATTTCACATTGCAGATTAGCGTGTAATTGTTTGGGGAGCAGAAGGCTGCCTGCACTCTGCAGCCTCGCTGTGAGGACAGGGAGACGATTTGGGAAAGTGTGGCTCAGATTTGCTTGGTTGCACAGCTGAATAATAGCATTTAGCACTGTGAAAATTGAGGTAAAGTGATTCAACAACCCGGAGTTTTTTGTTTTTTTTAAACTCTGGGTGACTGGAATCTTCCTCACCTTGCAGCATATTCACAAATACTACCAGTCCCAAGGCCCTCTTGAATAATCATTGACGCCATGTTTTCGCGCATGGATGAGTGCGTCTTTACACCTTATAGCATTCTTCAGTGACAAATTCAAATTCAAGACCAAGGTGACAACAGCAGTTGCCTTAACACACTAGAGATGATGAAGGCTCACCACACTGCCACAGACATTTTCACATATCTGCCCCCATCACACTGCCCTGATTGTCAGCTCTGTGGATGGTACATTGCAATCTGTGTGAACAACATGTGACGTGTTTTAGAGACCGGAGGTACATATCAGGTAGAAAATGTAAATTACACTCACTATAGGCAAAGTATGTAAGACACTCTTTTTGTTAATTGGTTATTATTTAAGTTAATAAGTCTGCTCATAGTAAATCACTTTAAGTAAAGCTTGTGACAACAGAGAAAGTTGCTGTCCAAATATATAATTATTAAACATAATTTGGAGGTTCTGATTTTTGTATTTAATTTTCTTGAATGAAAAGATGACTACATCTTTGTCATCTAATCTGACTGCTTTTGGAACAATAATCTCTCATCTGCATAATACTCAATCCATATTGGTACACAATGCCTCCTGTTGACATAGGAATAGAGGCTATCAACAATTATAAATCGAGAAAGCACCTGTCGCTCAAGTCAACTACACAAAAGTGGCCATGTTTGGATTTTGAATAGGAAAATTTGAAATCAGAATAATATGTGTCCTGCTTGCTTTGGAAATGTGTGATGTTGGCAGGATGTCACTCGGACTGGACGCCGCCACGTTGAGCAGCAGTCTGGTGGCCATTCAGTAAGCTTGTGTGTTGTAAACACTGCGGCTGATTAATTATTTGCTTCACAGCTATGTTGACAGTAGTGTTCATCAGAAGAACCAGAGAGTACTTTAACAATGGACAAGGGTCCCTTTTTTATCTGTGTTTACTTTCCCTTTTGTTCTTCCAGGAGCAGATCTATTTTTAAAGCCAGGTATTTGTTTACCCAGTCATTTCATTAGCCTATGGCACTTCATCACTGTAAACAGTGCAGCACCATAAATCACCAGCTATGCTTGTTTCCACCAACGCCATTTAATTTAGTTCTGCTTAATTTGGTTGGCTAATTGCATGCATATTCAAAACAAGCTGGAAGATTGCAATGTTTATGCCGCACATTATGAGCAGAAGCGCTTGGAACACAAAACCAGCCTCTTCTGAAGACGTGTTTGTTCCAACGGCACCCAAATCATTACAGATAACAACTGTGTAATGCTCCGGGGGAACTGAAATGCCACCTCATAATTCTCCGCATACTGTATCCGTCACATTATACGGTCCAACTTGCTTTCAAAGCACAGATCTGTTTTGAAAGGCCTGTGTTTGCATTAAAAGTGGCACAGAAAATGGGTGATGGAGATGACATGACAGCAAGGCCTTTTCCCCGCTCTTCCATCAGGAGAGAAAAGGAAGAGATGCGTTAGTGACGGCCAGCCAGCAGGAGCTTCTAGGGGGGGATTGCTGGAGGAGTGCTACTTCTGTACTGTGTGAGGGAGGTTTACAGTGCTGTTGTGTGTGGCCAATGTGTGTGAGTGAAGATAAGACCTGTGGCAGCGCTCAGTGAAAGACAGCAGGACACATTTGAGACTCATGAAAGAGGGCTGTCAGGAAGGTTATCAGCAGGGTGTGGCAGCAGAGGCCAGGAGGACGAGACAGAGCTGACAGACAGCGGGTGGGGAAACTGGATCAGCCAAGCAGAGAGAAACAGAACCACGGCGCCCACAGCTTGCTTTAACCCCGGTGAAAAAAACCCAGCACGGGACTGTAACTGAATCAATTATTTATTTTAGGACATTAGACTTGAGCCTCAGATTTCTGGGTCGTTAAGCCCATGAACATTCATTAAAAAACCATAAAGCTCCCGAAGACCTGAGGGAGCAAGCGACAGTGCCTTCTCTTATCTCCCGTGTTAAATGCATGGGACCCCGCTGGCCAGGAGCCAACTGAATGGAGTTAGTAGCAGGTAACAGAGGGCAAGGAGATTAAGTAACAATGGCTCTCAATCCTATTCCTGCTGTGATGAGGCTCAGATTTCCGATGGCGGCATCTGGGTATGTGAGTGAGCGTGCCATACACATACGGGCTCACACTGATGGACATGTGAGCACACTTTCCCTTGCCCTCACATGCAGGCTTCTTCACATGGTCAAATTCTAATGTGTCTTCCTCACTCTTCACCTCCGAGCTCATCCATCACCTACTCAGCAGCCAGGAGGGAGGTAGGAAAGAGGCTGTGGCGAGTGCGTGCTCAGTCTAGAGAGTGTGTGAGTGTGTGTGTGTGTGTGTGTGTGTGTGTGTGTGTGTGTGTGTGTGGGGGTGGGATGAGTGATTAACCAAACCGCAAGTACACAGCCTCCAAACACTCTAACAAGGCAGGGAATTTACATTCCATTGCATACCTGTCAGGAGATAGCCCAACAGTGAATAATAACACCAGACCAAGTGGTGTGAAGAGGCGAACATGCAGGCAGTGATAGGGACAGCTGAAGAGAAGGAGCTGCATCAGGGAGCATTACTTTCCTCTCTTTCCCCTACCATTAATGAAGACAAATAGTCTTTTATGCAGATTCCATTATAATGTTATACCATAGGCAGCACTTGGTACTTACTTAATCCCCCGCCACACTTTTTTTTTTCTTTTTGACACCCACTCCACGGATAAGTAAGGTTGTGCATCTTTTTTCATTATCTGTTAATACTTTGTTTGCAGACACTTTCGTTTCCCATATAATTGTTGGAATATAAACTGTGAAGGTCTTGATGAGCACAGAAAAGTGCCCCCGAAATACAAATAGCGAACAGTATCATTAGTCATTGATATTACACAGCCATAAAGTGCTTCAGCAACTATAGAAACATAACTGAGGAAAACAGCACATGGAGCTATAGACAGGCTGTCTGCTGCTTAAATATAGGCCTGAAATAGCGACCTGAAAACATTTTTACATACATTGCTGATATCTGGGGAGACGGCAACATCACCACAACGGAGCCCAGTAGGGCAAACAACATGAGCAGTCAGACAATCACACAGGTTGTTAACAAATCTACAGTTCAACCATGTTACACTCAACTGACAATGAATGTAACAAAGGGCAATGTTAAATCACAAAGTAGCTCCGCAAAATCTAATGGATGTTTACGATGGACAGTTTGGGAAATGTACCTCTGATAATGCTGTTGCCACCAAGCCCTGGTTTAAGATACCACAAATATCTAGTTACAGGTTCAACTAAAGAAAGCAAAATATAAAATGAGACTCTTAACCGACCATGAAATCCAATCTCAACCTGGATTCCACAAATACTTGAGCAAACATGTCCAGACGTCTCAGACTCTAACTTACAGTAAGCCCATGACCTTATGACTCCAGTCTAAAATTACATAAACCCCAAGTAACCCCTGCTTTGAGTATGGATGCAGGACAATTCAATACTGCCACTCTGAGAAATATGATAACAAAGAGTTTTATACGTTTTTGTGTTATCAGAAAATTGATTGGATCAACATTCATCGACACCAGCGTTGTAAAACAGCTGGTCAGCTTGCCAGTTTGCACCAAACGGTGTATATAAATGTTAAAGATGGGGAACTCCAGGACAAGACCAGGGTAACCTGGCAACATGTAGGCTCTAACTTAAAATAGTGCCAGCAGGGATGAGACAGGGATGGATAGTTAAGTGGGATTGTCGACATTTCTAAAGAATGTGAGAAAGTGGACTTAAATACTGAAGCAGTGTATAATTTCTTGACATTAGGTAAGCTGGTTGCAAAGATCAGAGCCTTGGGTGCAGGCACATAAGCTCACACCTTGAAAGGTGGGGAACTTTCTCTAAGCCCCTTGATGTTAGGATCCAAGGCCAGTCTACACTGACACCTGCAAGAGAAACAAGCCTGCATTGACAAGGCTTATCCCAAAGACGTCTTTCTCATCTTTCTTCCTTTTTCTGTCTTCCAAATAGTGGGGAATTATTTCTGCCTGAATTAGACATAACACAGAATGAAGACGTGCAATAAATCAAAGTACTTTTCAGAGCTGCAGCTTTCTTCTTTGAAAGACAACTTACAGACTTATCTCTCCAATTCTCAGCCAACACTTTGACATCCAATGGAAATTAAATTAATCATCGTCAAAAGAGGGACGCTGTCTGTAAAGGGGGCGTTGAAAGAGGGATGTGTGAGTAAATAGCACCCTAAACAAACTCTTCTGAGTGCTGCTTGACAGAAAAATAATGAGGGAGAGAAGGAAAGTGATTAAGAATGCAGCATCCCTTATTTAACTAATCACTGGCAGAGGCAGAACAGCATGACTCCTATGAAGACCTCGGTGCCTAGAATACACAGAAGTAAACAGGAAACAGAAATGAAGTGACAAAAAAATTAGGAAAACATAGATAGATGAAAAATTAATAGACAGACATATGCACATAGAGGGTTTGAGCCTGCTCTGCGAGGCAGAACTGCGGCCACACGGCAAAATAAATCTATCATACATATGAGTTTTAAAGTCTACAAAACAAGCCAAAAATCATCTCAGGTTGCTTCATCTGTTTTTGAGTAGTGATACTATCTTTTAGTAAGGAGGTACAGTAGGTTGGTACAGAGTGGTACACTCATTACCTGCAGGTATGCACTAAATACTCCCTGGAGCTTCTTTTTCTTCTTCCAGAAATAAAATTCATGAGCTTGCCACCATATAAGGCCACATTAAAGACTTTACACACACTTAAACATGTTACATACTACAGTTAAGTCCAGTTCAGCACCATCTCTGTCTCTTTCAACTCTACTACTGCTGCTGCTGTCATTATGGCTCACCCTGTCAGCTAGCTACTAAGTAACACTGAATTGTTAACATCTACAAACAGAGGCCAGCTGGAAATTAGTCCAAATTCATCAAAATTTAAATCTATTATGTTATCAGAAGAGACTTAGATTTTTTGTTTGAGTCATTACATCAGAAACAGATTCATTTCAGTATTAGGCAGCTGAGAATCAGACCCAGTCCTTATATTCAGATAAATTCACTGTGGGTGCTGCCATAGTGTGCTTAGAATTGTTCCATTGTTTACGTATAAAAGAAATTATGATTATTTGTTTTTTGTGACAAAGAAGTACATTTCCCTAGTCATTAAAATCCCCAAACTGCCTCGACACAAATGTCCCTTATTTTGACTGTACGTGGATTATGTTTTAGAAGGTACTTTCCTTTTACCAGGCGAAATCTTGTTGTCTGCCTCCAGATCTCTAACCGAGTCCCGAGTGAGTCCATCTTAAACAGCCATCAACAGCAAAACACCATCAGGGATTAATCTTTCTCTCATCCTCTCTATATCTAATCAATTTTCCTTTATTGAAATGCCATGTAAATGCAATGCAGTGTTCCCAAAGCAAACAGAAGGGAAATTAAAAGATAAATACAATAGAGAAATTTATGGAAATAAAAGTACAAAAGAAATAGAATATGATCAAATCATAATGAAAAAAATGTCCATTATTTTCCTATTGCTCTGTGTTCATCTCCTCTTACGCGTCTATAAAGCTCAATTATTCTTCCAAGTGTAAAAAACAAATGTGGCAACTTATTTTCCCAACTGTATACCCACCATTCAAAATATGCATGGCCCGAAGGCCAGCTGTAATTTAAAAAGACTGTTTAATTCATTGAGGATTTAGTCATCCTGATGTTATCCTGTGGAAGACACTTTCACACTCAAGAATTTCTGAATCTTAAACCAAATAAAGTTTACAGTTCAGTTATTAAAGATGATGTTTCAATTCATCAGCTTTTCTTTAAGATGTACAAGCACAAATACTTTCATAGTATAAGTGCACCTAAATCTATAGTCTTATGGAACACGGTTATTTAAATGTTTGCTTGTGAAAGCACCTCAGAAGAAGCCGGGCTCTGTGTGTTCACTCACTGGTTGGTTGGTCTGTTTGTTTGTCTTTTTAAGCAAAGCGGAAACACAGTGTGAGCTTGTACACCGGGCAGTACAGTAGAAATCACTTGGCAACGAATCAGCTCTTGGTTTATGTATCGAACATCACCATGACAGAAAATACACAATTTCAGTGTTTTTTTAACTGCAGTGTTAATTCTTCTCTTTCCACCCTTAGATGTGGAGGAGTCAACAGAGATTCACTCATTCCAAACCGTACACCCATCACCTCTTCCTATGAACACCAAGAATTGTTACTGCACTTGTTGCAGTCATGTGTCCACTGAAAGGCTGATTTGAAGAGTTTTTCTACAGTGGCTGTGCCTATTTTTAGTTCACTTCAAGCACCAGGCAATCACACTAGTAGCATCCTGATAATGTCATTCGAATCAAGCCACCCACTGTGAGTGGGTGACCTTTTTTCCGACATACTTGTGGATTTGATTTAGAGAATTTTGGGCTCACATGATCATTTTTGCAGTGTTAACCAAATCCTACAAACCGCTAATAACCTGTAAAACATGCTTGTAACACCAATTTTTAATGTCATTTTTAAGTTTAGAGGATTTAAGTAAGAAACGAATCCCAAACCGCAAGCCTCAGTGCGACCCACAAGGTTAAGGCATCTACAAGTCAAAGTCAAAGTCTAAGATGAATATACAGAAAGACAAGAGACACTCCCCAGCCCCTTCTCCAATGGTACCTGTGAGGGATTTAGAGGTGCAGTCCTTTCTTCCGTGGGGGCCTGATCCAGTGCCACTTACAGAGCCCTCGTAGCTAATGCAGTCATAACAAAGCAGAGCTGTTCAAGGATAAAAAAGAAAAAAATATAAAGAGAAAAGGGGCGATGAAAATTAGAGTCATGGGTTGCTGATTTTCTTTTCTTATATCAGTTAAAAGGCTTGGCATTCAAATTTAAATTTGGGGTGCATATTTACATCCCAAAGCCGTATGCTTTCCAGGAACAGCCCTGTTTGATATTATGGCTGTGTTAGCCGTGCTGAAGCTCTCAAACCACAGTGACTACCTGCACCTACATGCACCTGCACAACCAATCCGAGCAGCATAGGTATCATCTTAGTTTAAACAGGCAGCAGTTGGATCAAAACAACAAACAGTAGACTGGACAGCTGCAAGTGAACTTAGCGGGAGGAGAAAAAACAGAGAGTTAACAGCGAGTTTAAAGTAGCAACAGCATCAGAACCCTCAAAACCTGACTGAAGCCAAAATCAAATTTGTTAGCGCTAGAAAAACAGACACCTGGGTTAGTCAAGCAGAAGAGAAACAGTTTCAGTTAAAAGCTTGACATGTAAATAAGGCAACCCTTACAGAAATGCAGTCATCCCTAAACTGGATATGTTTACATGGTCAGATTCATTGTGAGTTTTTGACATTAGCACTAACAGTATGTAACAAGTAGAGCTGAATGCTTGTTTTCTGCCTGTTTCAAGAACACATGTACTTCTATAATGATTCTGCCAGAGAGAGCAAAGCAGGGAGGTTGTGTATTTTTGCCACAAAGGTCCTTTTATTATATGCAGTATGTTATAGATTTGTTGTAGCTGCTTCTCCTTGTGTCATATATTATGTTGATGGTTATTTTAAGTGACCTTGACTGGGCATAATAAAGTTCAATCTGATGTCTTTGTACACTGGCTCTCGTACCTGCAAAGGCTTTGGAAATCCTCTCTTTTTTCCACTCCCAGGGCTGGTCATACTCCTCAGGGGGTCGCTCGTCATCCTGGGGCAGTCGGCTTTCTCTGGGGCAGCGCAAGCGCTCAGGGTCCGAGTCCCCACCGTTCTCGGCTGGCTCATACGGCGTGTCGTACAGGGGCAGCTGCCTCACCGATCCTTCCTTAGGTCCTCGTCCACCAGATCGTATTTCTACAAATGAAGAGAAAGACTGGTCGTTAATGCTAAGTTTCTGGAAGAAAAAAAAGCCTTTATAGATGAAAACAGATCAGTGGGGCAGAACACCGTCAGCATATGAGAAATGAGGATATTTATTTACAAAAC
Source organism: Maccullochella peelii (assembly GCA_002120245.1). Classification (NCBI taxonomy): domain Eukaryota; kingdom Metazoa; phylum Chordata; class Actinopteri; order Centrarchiformes; family Percichthyidae; genus Maccullochella; species Maccullochella peelii. The sequence continues at coordinate 140,738 of LKNJ01001764.1, forward strand.
TAAAGCAACACATATTGTAAAGCCTGACTTGTACATTTCTTGAATAGCATATGATGAATTTGTGGTGATATTTCAACTGATTTGACTGAGAGACAAAATAACTTCATTTTCGCAGTTTCAGCATGCTTGTAATTATACGCCTAAAATCACAGCCAGTGACATCAGTGTGCAGGCTAAAGGGCACTAATAACATTGCCTATCAGGCTAAAGAGTTGAATTTATTGTAGTATTTTTTTATATCTTAAAATGAAAAGGCAGCTGTAAGGCCCAGCAACCCTGTCAGTTGCTATGGCTGGTAATGAACAATTTCTGTGTTGCCCAGTTATAGTACTGTCTTAACGAAAAAGTGAATGTGACCTGCTGGGACCACAAGACTGTTTCTTATACAGGAGCTGGATGCATTACAGTCAAACTGTAGCCTAAATACATGCTAACAACAGTTAGTATGGTATAAGATGACTACATATGCTACAGATACTGTGCTCACAGGTCCACAGGACTCTCATCAACATAAATGTATGCCGGGCACTCTCTCTCTTACCCTTATTTCATATGTTAAGAGTAAATCCCCCACCGGTGATAGCGAGGGAGAAAAAAATCTGCATGTTGATAGGATGCGTGAGTGGTATAGAAGGGGCCTCTCAAGTAGTTAATGATGGTGACAGTTTGCTGTTGCTGAACTGATGATAGAAGTGGGAAGCAGAAGAGAGAGTTGAAATAAGGGGAGAAAAGGGGGAACCTGGGGGGATGAGCACCTGCAAAAGCCCACAGTGTAACCTACCTGAGTACAGCAAAATCAAACAGTTCTGAACAGCCTTGCCCCGGGCTGCACATGCCTGCTCTGTCAAAACGCAGTTGAAGAGAAAGCACAGATTTCCTTTGTCGCCTTGTGCCCGTCCAAAACTATGAACAACATACTCAACATTCTCAAACCAACGGCAGGTGAATGTACATTTACACCTGTCATGTTAGTAGTATTATTATTTTCTAAAAAATAAGATATGCACCCTTATCTTGATATAGCAGCAAATAGTGCCACAAATGTATTAATGTTCTGGCCTTAACTATGATAAATTGCAAAACATCAAAAGTGAACACTGAGTAAAATTATGCTTCACGACATTTCTTAAAATCAACGTTTTTTCTCCCCAACAATGTGTGCAAAGTACTTTTTTAAATCTAATGGTTGGGCAAAAATAAATGAGGGCATAAAAGCATTTCATCTTGTGCAATCTTCACACAATGTAGAAAGGGACCCACATGTTTTAAAGTTTGTTATAGCTCCTCAGAACACCCACAAGTAAACACTGGAACATTTCCAGATTCCAGAGAGTTTTGAAGTGTTCATACTTTCTACTCTATACATATAAAATCATGAATAACAGAGAAACTGCCTTGAAGGATGCCTGGCCGCTGTATGAGATTAAATATCTCATACAGCAGCCAGGCTTATCTCAAACATTTCAAAGGTGCTGTGAAAATCACATTTCTGTGAAATATAAAGTAAAACAGCAGGGTTTTTAAAAAACATTTTAACATTCCAAAGCGTTGCCTGAATATGACTTTCTCCATATGAATGTCACATGTAAGGTTTAGAATCAGGAATCCAGTACATATATTCATGTTTCTGTTTATCTATTCATGTTGTAAGTCTTCGTAACATCACCTAACCTAAACTAAGATGCATGCACAACCTTTTATTCTCCATGTAAGGAGGTGAAACAGACCTGACTCCTAATGAAGCAGCATGCCCTTGAGAACTCTCCTCCTCTCCCTTTTCCTCCGCCTCCTCCTCCCTTCTCCAATCTCCCTCTACTCATATGAAGTTGTTAGCAGCCTTCACCCTTCCTCCTGGGCCACATGAAGCTGTTAGTGGCCAGCACCGCCATAGAGTAATGCAATGCGAAGAGAATGAAATATTATGCCACACTACTGCATAATTGCCTCTTAGCCCAAGGGAGCTCTTGCGGAAAAATGAGCAATGCGTTGAGCCTAATGGAGCTACCCACCGGTGGTGGTGGAAGCGGAGGGGTGGAGTGAGGTGAGGCTGCCAGGTCCTGTATCTCGGCGTAATCCCGCATTAGGTAAACTTGCAGTCTTTGATCTAGCAGTTAAAAGACTTGGTATTGCAAGATCCTGGTATGATTAGGTCCTACCTCCCCCGCAGAAGAACAAATAACTCTAGAAGAGGGTGGAAGAAGCAAAGAGAGGCTTCCAGAGGGGGTTAAACAAGAGTGGGAGAGGAGGAGGGTATTTACTGGTGGGGCGGTGAGTAAATCTTGTGGGAAGAACCCTTTAATTGGAGGCACGCTGCCTTCGATAAACTGCTGCGGTGGATTGAGGCTCCATGCAAGCCTTGGGTGTGGAGATAGGAGGCCTCCTGACCTTCTTCCCTTCCTCCCACTGTCTTTTTTCATTTCTTTATTTCTTCCTTCCTTCCTTGTTTCCTTCCATCCTTCCCCCTTTTCTTTCTTTCTCTGTCAGCTCCTGTTAAGGCATGCTTGGTAAAGTGGGTGGGGAGTGGGGACATGTCTGTCTAGGCAAATTACAGAGATTGGGATGACAGTGGGGTTGCATGTTGCAACACAGCTGCAGTCGATCTTCTGTCTTTGACCTCTACCCTCTCTTTAGGGTCAGAGGTCAGCTACCACACCCTCCCTTGATGTAACTTGCACCTCTCCCTCCCCGGACGTCAGAGTTCCTGCCCAGATGCTGCACTTCCACTCTTTTGCTTTCTGCCCCTCGCTTACTTGGCCTTTACAACCGCTACATGCATACCCCTGAAAAGCTTGTAATATCTGATTTATTTTCCTATTTTTACTCATGTATTTTAAAAGGTGAAGAAACAGAAATTTCAAGACTGTCTATGCAGCTACAAAGAATGTGTTGTTGCTCCAAAGTTTTAAGTGCTTCAAGTATTTTGAGAAACAAACTTCTAGAAAGTGTGCCTCACTCAACAGGGTTTCGACAGTCATGTAGTGGCAGCAGCAGCAGCAGCACTGACCACAACCATCTGTTTAGTGCTGCTAGAAAATATGTGTGGGGGTAACAGCAGCATACTGCTGAGAACCAAACAGCTGCATTCAAGCTACAAACCATTTTCCCTAATGAGAAAAGACATGGTTACTGACTGTCATAAAAACACAACTGTAAAGCTCCAGTCAGTTGAATGTAGGGTTCTACATGCAATCTAAAAATCCGAAGCAGTGAGAAGAAGCGCTAAGCTTTGAAACAAATGACAGATCCAGTCTTTGTTATCGTCTTTCTCTCTGGTTCATGAACTAGATAGATTAATCCTATGGGAGAGAGAGGAATATATTCCTTGCAATAAATCCAGGGAGGCTCCTGCATTTCCTACAGGAGGAGCCCTCTGGGTATATTACCATGGCAGTGAATTGAGCAGGCAGAGAGCTCTGGATTAAATCAAAAAACATTAACTGCAACCAACCTGGCAGCTGCATCCTGCTACACATAAAGGACTGACCAAGCCATCTAGCCCTCATCATCCAGACCTCTCCTGTCCGATTCGTCCTCCTTCTCCATTATTGCCAATCGGTAAAAATTATCGCATTTGCAAGAAAGTAGCAAACAACTGCATAACTGTGCTTTTATTGCAAGGCTAAAGCTTCTAATATTTAAAGGAAAAAGACATTTATCTGCCTCTTTGGTTGACTGCCACCCACCCACTCCTACTGAGCCAGAGAGAGAATTTGCTGCTGTGAAGCGTTTGCAGGGGCACAGTGAATATCTAGATTTAATTGAGGGGATCTCCCGTGCAATAGTGAAGGATTACATGCGAGTGACCTTACAGCCCAGGAAAACAATGGCCAGAAAATACCCAGGCTTCAAGGATTTTCTTTGCCTGCTCCGTCAGCTAAGTCACTCTTCCTGAAATCCTGAACCTGTGTATCTTTTATCATTTGAGAGAGCTTGGTTATTAAGAAGGTGGATCTCTGCAGAGTGCTTATGAATGCTAACGCTAAAATGTGTTTTAGTAAACTTAGCAGTCTATGACACTGGCCCAGCCAAGCTTGTACTATGACAAAGACACACACTTCAGCAGGCTACAGGGTTGATTAACAAAGCTGCTGCAGCAGGGCTCTAAAGGTAGCAGTGAGACTTTTCTGCAGCTTTGATTTCATTCTGTTTGATTGCCCAGGTCTGTGAAGAGCAAACAGGGTCGATCGCGTGGCAGCAGTCAGGGATTTGAGCTATACTGGGGGCCACCCACAGGTATTGTGTGTCAGTCAGAGAGCTGGCTGACAAGTGAAGGTGTTTGCTCCTTGACCCGTGGCGGCCTGCTGTTGAGTGTCATTCCGCTTAATGAGTGGAGCTGAGAGGAGGCTCTTGCCGCCAACTGTTCCCCACAGACCTCTGGGAGAATGGCTACGATGAGCAAAGACAAAACAACCCTGTCAGCTTTGTGCTCACATCTTGCCCCAATTTTGATTTCATTTTCATGTCTCAGTGTTTTGAAGGAACAAAAGCAGCAAAGACAAAGGGAATAAATTAGCATGAGTGTGTCTGCTGTGTGTCATTTTTACAGCCTTCACAATTTCAACATTCCTTACTTGATTTGATATTTGGAAACAATTTGTAAAGTGTCTGCAATCAATAAGCATTGATTTTTACAGTCATGCTCCTGTCTTTCTATGAACATGACAGGCTTGTCCATCTGCAAGGGAGACGTGTGTCTGTGTTTGTGCGTCTGTGTGCTGCTGCGTCTCCATCAGCCTCCTACAGAAAGAACAAAAGCAGCCATGCCATTTGTTCTCTCTGTCTCCTTCTTCCTCCTGGCTCACACTGTGCCAAGCTTGTGGTGGGTACACTCTGAGGCCTCTGCCTGCCTGTCACACAAATATATATACACATGTACTTTTGGGAAGCCTGGAAGTCAAGGCTTCATGCTTGGCCCAGAGAGGAGAGTATTTTGGGTCTTGCCGCACTATTTTTGGTTTGTGCTTTCTTAAAAAAAAAAAAAGCCTTTCTGTTTCAGCTGGAAGCCATATTTCTTGACAGACAAATGACACATAGTGAAAGGCACTTGTAGGCAGACCCACAATGCTGGGTCGCCTTTCTGAACTAATGTTAAGAAATCTATTTAAACAGTATTTCAAACAAGCCACAAAGTGTATGTATTTTTTTGATGGTCAGGATAGAAACAGAAAATCAAGAACATTAAAAAAGAGTTAAGAATTGTCCAGACATTCACATGTAATATAGTGAAGGCATGCCTGTGTGGTGTGTGCACCCGTGTATGAGTGAATTTGCTGTTTCCCTACATGGCCTGAGGGAATAGAAGCTGAAGACTGTCTTCCACAACACGCTGACATGTATATGGATTCATTCCCTTACTGGAGCAGGAGAGTAAGCCTAAAGAGACAACATACACAAAGAAAACAAGAGGGAGGCGGGTGATGACGGAAGTAAGACAGACAAAGTAAAAGAGGCAGAGGGAGAGAGGAAGAGAGGGGAGTGTCAGAGGGAGACAGTAGGGATGTATGAAAAGAGAAAGAGACAAAGAGCGACAGCGAGTGAATAGAGAAAGGGAGGGGGGAAATGGAAAATTAGAGACAGGCAGGTGATGCAAGTTTGTCACAGAGGGAGAAATAAACAAAGAGACTGGGACAGGAAGTCAATGAGACTGATGGAAAGAGAGTGGGAGACACAGACAGAAGGAGAGAGTGGCAAGAATAATAACTATGTACATCAGTGAAGAGCTCTCCATATCCAACACTTAATGAAAGCTTGAAAGCTCACTACTGATGAAAACAACTGTTAGGTGACTTATGAGGTGCAGTATTAACAGACCACTGCTTCTATCTGCAGTAAACCTGTATTACATTAGAAGGAGCTTTCCAAATCATTTTCATGTGGCAACACTTCAACGTAGCCTTTTTGGTTCTTGGTGTAAACACTGTTGCCTCTCTGGCTTTCTGTCTTCACAGCAGGAGGAAAACCACACTAAACTTATGTACACATCAACCCCCCTTAAGGCTGTATGTAAGCGCAACAGTGCTTTGAGGTGAACGCTCAAATCAGCATGCTAACATGCTCACAATGATAATGCTAGCATGTTGATGCTTAGCAGGTATAATGTTTACCATCTTAGTTTAGCATGTTGATGCTAACTACTCAGGTATAAAGCAAAGAATTGGACAAACCTGATGATGGCGCTAGATGGTGCTATTCCAATAAATCCTTTAGGGAACTTGAAAATCCCCCAGAAAATTTCATGGCAATTCATCACATAGTTGTCAAGATATTTCACAAATGTCCACCTCATGGTGGCGCTAATAGAAAAGTCAGGGGATTACCCCCCACTGACAGGCCGATATTGCCATCCCTACAGCCATAACACTAGCATGGCTAAAACTAGAAGCTGAATTCAACCTTTCAGAAACAGCATGTGGTCAAGTCCTAAACACAGACGAGCTTAAGATGGAATTGAGTTTCCTGTTATAATTGAAAAGATTGCTAATTGACAAAGTCTTGCATCCAGTAGTGAGCAATTAACTGGATTTGCTGTTTAACATGGGATGATGTAACACCATTGATGCTGCCTTGCTGTGTAACACTGGCTATGCCTCACCTATGTAAATGCCTTTCCACTGCAGGGCCACTGCATGTACAGTGGCATTGCCCTTATGCGGGGTCACAATTGCAATTACAGCTCGTTAGGACTGAGGTGAAAGCTTATTAATAGAAGATGAATGGGGACAGCGGCTTGGAAAGGTGCCCGTCTACCTACATGAATCACAGAATAGCCCTCACAGCTAACTCACGCAGCTCCGCAGTGAACAAACAAAAAGATGAGCAGTAGATCAGCATACTGACAAGGCGCCACCAAGTACAGATGCGATTAGTCATTTGCCGTTGCCATCGATTGCACTGCAGTAATAGACATTCCATTTGGATGACAATCAAACACACAGAAGCTGGAATCTTTTCTCAACACGCATTGAGGAGGATTTAATGTGAAGCAGTGACAGGCTGCTTGGCTGACGCTGTTGGATGCAGAGCGTCCACAGGCTTGTGGGAGCCGAGCTATTTTTCTGCAGGCTGTGGTTCAGAGCTGTGCTTGCTCTGTGGCTATTGTTCCGGAGCCGAGATAAGACTGGCGGTGGATTAGAGGAGAGTGCACCCAGAGTTCAGGTTGTGTATGGTTGCTGGAAGGAGAAGACAGCATGGGACTGGGATTGGAACTGTGAAGTGGAGAGGAGATAAACAGAGAAGAGGAGAAGGGGAAGGAAAGACGAGTCAGCCATGCCAGTGAGTGCCTCTTGTCATGCCTAATCTGCCTGTGTGGTCGCAGAGGAGGGGGACAGGGGGGTCTGATGACACGTGGACGTGCCTATGATGAATAGTCACTTCATGCCCCCACCCCATAGGGGGCAATAGCCCATTAATGGTGATAGGCCTCTGGCAAAGACCCACTCAAACCCCCACCACATCGCTGCTTCAACCTTCAAAAGGCTCACATTCCCCCAGGGGATGTCAAGACTGCTCATCTACTCTTTTCTTTTGGAAAGAGAATAGAATTGAGAAAGAGATGACATGGGAGAGAAAGGTCCTATTTGTGGCACAAGGGGAGCAGTGTAGCAAAAGCTTTGGTATAATACAGACATGGGTCAGATAGAGGTCATGTACGTATGAACTCATACATGGGTGGGAATTGTTGGGTCTCTGTAAACATAAGGAGTCGGTCTAGACCTGCTCTTTATGGAAAAGTGCCCTGAGATAACTTTGTTATGATATGACGCTATATAAATAAAACTAAATTGAATTGAATTGAACTCAGACATTTACATTTTAGCTTTTAGGATGCCAGTACAAGAAAAGTGAGGGACAAGTCTTGGTTAAGGATGATTTTTAGCTTGACTGGACATTGTCAGGAGCTCCTGGTGGGAATCGAACTTGCGATCTTTCAGTACAAGCTCAACATCATCCTGGCGCCTGGAATCTCCAACCTTTTTCTCAACAGTCATCTGTGAAGCTCAGACTCAAACAAAGCCAACACATAGCTGTACACTTAAATAGGTGCCTTGCTGCTAGTAGGAAGAATCTCATACTTTTAAGTCTATCCACTTTTTTTCGACATTTTTCCTTATTGTGTGATAATCCGATAATCTCTCCCTGCAGCACAACAATGCAGACAGAAGCTGCAGCTGAGAAATCTGTGGGAAATTAAGTTCTATCACCTCCACTCTATACAGTCGCTATACTCTCCTTGGGCTGTCTCTCATTAGCGGAGATGGATGCATGCTGAAATGCTGACATATTTTACTCACAAAGTGGGTTACAAACACAGAACAGCAGCAAATCTTTTCTTGTGGCAACATTACACAACCTGAACTGTGTATGACCTCAGTTTTACTATTCATAATACGCCAGCAAGTCTAAACTGTAGAGGTTCTTACAAATACACCCCATGAGCACTTAAACAATAAAGCATAACGCTACTCCTGCTATTCCTGAACTTCAAAGTCAAGGCTCATTATGATGCATATCAAGCATAAAATGAAGATGAAACTGCAGCAAATTAGAAAAAAATAGTGTAACTAGTTCAACAGAGAACCATAAATATTAATTATGACAAAAAAAAAAAAAGCAGTTGCATCTTCGGGCTAAAAGGGAAGCAGATAGGGACACGCTAGAATGCTTGGTATTGATTAGTATCTGAGATGGCTACTTCTGCTGGAGCAGCATTGTGACCTGTTTACCAATCCTTCCAGTCCAGAGGACGTGCATGACCTCTGGGAAAATTGTATTAGCAGGGCTCTGGCAATGCAAATAGTTACACAGCAGTGACCTCACTCTCTCTCTACATCTGTGCTGTTTTGACCTTCAGACGAGTACTGCCTCTTGGTAGGCGCTCCCCACACGACTGTACGTGGAGAGGGTAAATACAGTAAGGGTGGATTATCACGGTAAGCTGCTAACAGTGTTTACATGACTGTGTGTGATCTGATCCCGGTCACCCGGCGTCTGAGCAAATAAAACACAACATGACCGCAAACAGATTAAACAACAGGAAACACTAACGGCCTTTCATACACAGACAGGAGAGGTTAAACCAACTGGATGTTTTACAAAGGTGTTGTTTAGTCTGTGAGAGAACACTGACAGATTTCTATGAGCTGCTGCTGCACATCTGAGTTAAAATGACAATTCAGCCAACCATCATTTGATAAAAAGATATGTCCACTTTTGCAAAATATGGTATACAAATTTTAAAATGGTAAAAGGCAACATGTGTCCTTGGTTCACAAAATGATTCAATTTTTACAGACTGGACCCTCTTTATGGCAAAATAAAAATAATGAATGACTTATTACCAAAATGAATATACAGTGTTCAGAAAATGAGCTTATCATTTGAGGGCAGCAGCAATTCATAACTTAATCAATCAGGCATTTCTTTGGTGCTGAATGATTTTGTTTTTGCCAGCCATAACACACCATGTAACTGAATGCAGAATTTTATTCAGCTTGTGGTTCCATAAAATGTAGAGAAAAGACATGTGTCTCCAACTCCATATTGTGAGGCAGTATGACGGATGTTCATTTGTTTTACATGTTTTATGGTCCTCACAGAATGCACACATGCACGCAAGACAATACTACATGGCTCAGGGTCTGACATCCACTGCATCCAGTCCAACTATCAGATATCAGACACTGCAATTAGCCACAGCCTAATTAAAACCTACTGTACAAGTGTCCGGCTACAGCTTGAGGCTGTATTGTTGTTTACGCCAGCTTAGCTTCCTGTGCACTTGGCAAAAAAAAAACAACAACAACATGAAAGCCTTACTTATGCATAATGACGAATATGATACACCTCACCCCTGTACTGCTCTGTCTAAACAACGTCTGCCCACTCTGGTCCCTGTCTCTGTGCATCTGTACTGTACCCAGTGACCTGCACAGGACTAAAAGTCTGTAGTGCTGGTGTGCGTGTGTTAGTGCGTCTGCTGCCTGTCCTCTTCAGCTTCCATTAGATCAGACATCAGTGAGCCTGGAGAGAAGCTTCTGGAGTCCAGTCAGACCGTCCAACCTGATTCACTCTGACAGGGCAGACGGACCAGTGCAGGGGAGGCACATGAAATATGATCTAGCTGTAATGCCACAACTTAAACACAACTAAGGTAAGCAGATGTGATGTGAAGGCCATTACACATTCTTGTGCAATATAGCATGCATATATGCATCTCCTTTTGTCTTTGCAACCAAACCACGTTAATCTAAACAAAAACAGGGCATCAGATGGGGATGTTACTTGAAACAGAGAAAAGAAAAAGTCCTCATACGTCCTCATTCACTCACATGCCAGCCAGTTGGCACAAATATGCTAACCAAGCTCTACGCAGGTGCTGTTGAGTGCAGACCTGTCCTTATACAGTACAGACTGGAAGAACGAACACAGAGTAGCAGATGGTCATTTGCATTATGTTATTCTGCACCATTGTGGCTCTGAGGACATGGGAGACATGCAGAGTAGGGATTTCTGGCACAACTTTACCCACTTCCAAGGTGCATGGAGAGGGGAAATAGTCTGAAGAGGTCATCCTGATGACCCTGATGAAAGGCCATAAGCCATAAAGTTGCTCTGTCTTTATATTACCAGTGTTGCTAGAGTTTTCAGAAAGGCAGCTATGGGAAACCTTGGATGAGCAGGATTTTAGCATCTTTCAGAAGCTCGTTTTATATCGCTGTCTGTCAAAACAAATCTACTTGTAATGAAACATTATTGCAAAAGAAGAACTGTGAGCAAAATAATCCTGCCCATGCTGATTATTATCTCTCATTTGTTCACTGGCTATACAGTAAACCTGTCATAAATATTGCAGTAGGCACGTGACAGGCATGTATTGAATTGTGTTTTTATTAAACTCTTTCTGCTGTCATTCATGTTATTTTATTACATTGTCTTACCCCTGGCATTTCATGGCTCTCATAAGCTATTTGATTGATTTGTCATACAGTAACAAAATCTAAATTCTAGATCCCTTGTTGGCATTTAAGTCAATATTTGACAACACTGCATGGGATGATACATAATTTTTACAACTGATGCGTTTCTGAAATTTCATTAGCTTTTCACATGGCTCACTGTTAATCAAGCAGCTTTAAAATTCATGAGGAGAGCTTACATATCAATACTGCTGAGCACCTGCCCCTGGGGAGTAAACTAGACAAAACACAACAGCAAGCACAAAGAAGGGATGTCATTTTGCTTGAAAAGACAGGAATACTTTTATCCACCGCTGTGAATTTATGTTGGGGGAGGCTGATTTACTAGTAAACTACTAAACAGTGATGTGTACTTTACGGTGACGTAAAACAAAGACAATAATATGCAAAACACAAATCGTGCCAGCAAGTGTTCTGTGTGCATCATGACAGCATGTAACAAAGCTCAAACATCAGTTCAGTCTCACTCCAAATGAACTTCCTAACCCAAATCTTCTTCAAATTTGCTTTACTCACACTCCACAAAGAGCTGTCCCATAAAGGCGAGCTCATTTTCCTTAATGAGTCAAACACACAACAAAAACTCCAGAAGACTGAACAATGAATGCAAATCGACCCCACGGGTGCACAGTGGAAAATGAGCTCTTGTAAACAAAACTGATTACCCACGAAAAAACAAGCTGCAATGTAAACCTTGACTAAGCTAGTTCTATTACTGGCTAATGAGCAAATCCTTTAACACCTCCTGCTGTACTGCCATTCTCACATATTACGTACAGTAGTTTATATACCGCGGGAAAGGGGCTGGTTTAGAGGCTGCTGATTGATGGTGTGTGGGAATTAGTGTTAAAGATTTTTGGCTTATTCCTCAGCGACCTCAGGTTAAAGCACTGCTATGCCAATATAAGCCCGTAATGGAAAAGTCATTTGCATTAGCATACTTAATTTTGAAGGTCGGATCTCTGTGATTGCTTCTAGAAATATGATATATCTGCAGCAGAAGACTGATATCCGTCTTCTCTTTCCTTCAACACTTTTAATTTACACTACTGGATAACATTACATTGTAATGTACTATAGATTTTTTTGTCACTCATGTGAAAATGTTAACACTAGCAATACTCACCAATGTCAATAAATTAATATTCACATGACTGGGTTGGGCAAAGTAGGCTTGTACTGATAATTATATGCCAATAATACTATGTCAGTATCTGCTGTGCAAAGCCGCATACCTGAGTTTTATCACGCCTCTCTGTTGGCTGGGCCCCAGACAAGTGGCTGCAGCATGCCACGTGGGCTTCTCCACCAACCTCGCCAGCAGCAACAGCAGCACTACTAGTCACTCGGGAACCTCTGCCAAACATCCGTCAGCATGCCACTGACTTTTATAGCCCAAGTCCCAAAAAAACACACCTAATGAAACTATGGCTTTGAGAGGGATCTCTGCCAGCACAGTGTTTTGGGAAAGGCAGTGTCACTATTGCAGAACAGTTATTAACATCTGACTGGAATCGGGCTTGGGAGTTGCATGGCAATGTCCCATAGAGTATCTTTGTACCCTGCAGTTAAAAGTCAATGGCAATCCCGTAAAAACACTCATGCCAATAAAAATGGATGATGCTGAGTGAGTAATCTTTGTCTCATTCCCTTCCCGGATCCAATAACAGGCTACTGCCATTGTGGAAAAATCACAGCAGAAGGTTGATAAGAGTGCCAAGCTATGGATCACACCACTGACACAGCAGCAGAAGCTGATGTGACAATACAAGTAAAGAGAACTACTTGGCTAACTGTGACATTAACTCAAGGCCCTGCAGTTTCAAAGTGAAGAAAATGTATGTATGTGATAGCAAATCTGTTCTGGCTTTAAGAACAAAACCAGAAAGAAAAGGTTAGTAATGTGATCGAAACACAGGCAATCCTAACCTAACAGACACACAATTAAGCTTTTTATATTATGGTGAGGGAGCTAGCGCAGGCGGTGAACATGCAGTACTGATGTGCCCAACTAGGTTTCATTCTCCCACTGCATCCGCTGTTTCCCTCAGGAGTGTAATCATCCTCCATGCGGTCTGGCTGCCTCCTTCAACCCCAGCAGGAATGCCTTCTGCATTGCCAAAATCCTTTTCACAAAATGTGGATGCAAGTAAAACACAAAGTTGAACAGAATGAATCTCATTCTGTCACAAGGGCAGGGAGTGTGTTATCATACGGTTGTGAGCAGCTGCCGAGCATGTTTCATAAAGGAATTCCAATGTTGATTTAAGCCATCTCCCCCTATACATCATGCTATTGGGAAGGAATACGACACCGCCCATTTTCTACCATAATTTATTCACACACTCAAATGTACGCGCATACACAAAAAGACACACACATACTTAAAAACTCCACCTTGTAGAGTAAAACTACCCATTACAGAGGTCTAAAATACCACGTTAGTGCCTCACATATCTGCTATAAGTCTGGTATTCAGTCGGTGAGAGAACCAGCAAATGGAAGGCTTCTGGTTTCCTCCTCTCCTCCAGCTGTGTGGGTGACTACACTCATACAAATCTCTGTTATAGAAAGGTCAGCAGGCTTACACACAAATATGAGGCCAGAAGTTACATGAACACATTTGAAGGCACAGATGACTGGCACAAATGCACGCACAATACACAAGGTGCATACCAGGGGCTGACAACCACGCACACGCCCGTGGACGTACGTCATGCCGCCTCAATAGTACACCCTCCCCCTCCTCCTTAAAGTGTGCCAAGGGTGGGCTGACAAGACCCATCCCTCTCAGAGCTGCTAACACATTCTTGCACCTGCTGCCTTCTACCCGACTGCTGCTCATCCGCTCTCTTCAGGGAGCACACACACTGGATTCCACCCTGGTGAGGTGGCTGAATGTCGAACAGTCATAATCTCTCTGCTACGCGCAGTTGTGCTGTTGACCTCTGACAAGTGTAATTCTAACTTGGGTTCTCTGTTTTCTCCAATGAATAAAACATATTTTTGCTGAGAAGGAGTCTCTAAGGGACTGACAGGAAATTAGGCAGATGAAGAAATGTTAGCGGGGTGGGGGGGGGAGCAATCTCTGCCAACTCCGGTAGAGTGTAAAAAAAACTGAGTGTGAGTTTGGAGTCTATACTGTGTGTCTGTATAGCTATATATGTCCGAGTGTGTGTGTGTGTGAACTTGAGACGGACACAGGCAGAGAGACAAACTGACAAACATGAAGGCAGAATGTTTCATCAGTGTACGAGCCTACTAAACATATGGAGGAGACAGAGTCTCCAGTCCTGTGGGCGTGGAGATGAAAGACTGAGAAGTCTGACTTCTTGCACTTCCTGCTGAGACATAGGAAGCTACCAGAATCCTGTCAGGAACAGGAGGGGCCTATTTCTTCTGGCTCAGATTCTCCAGAACTTGTCAGTCTTTCCTTCACACACTAGAGCCAAATGGGGAAAAAAAGTTCATGGAGTGACATTATTGCCCGTTTCTGTGCATACACAGTGTGATCATTCCAGAAGAAGATAGCATGATTCATCACTTGCTATGCTTGTTTGTTGAGAGGTTGTTCTCTGGTAATTCTTCTAAATCACAGCGAGATAGACAAGAATAATGCCGTAAGCGCCTTATCACCATGCTCTCGATGTACTGACATTTTCTACCACTGTTGTGTAAATTCTTGTGGACACACTGTGGAGGATGTGGCACCAGCAAACCCATTCTCCGCCGGCTAAATGATGGCTGACCTTTCCACTGGCAGTCTGCGAAAAAGGGAGCACAGCTCACGAGCGACTCCTGATAGGACACAAGGAGTGGAGTGGCAGATGTGGCTGAAAAATATTGACGACTCCAAGAACTCATGAATAAAAACATGGATGGATGAAATAGATAATGCGGCTGTTGTGGATGAGGGGGATTATTCCATCATGACGATTTTGTTCCCTTGAAACTGTTACATTTGAATGGCTGTCTGCTTGCATTAGCAGGCTTCATTAATAACATTCATTAGCCATTCAGGCTCTATTTGAACAGAGCCCTGAGCCGAGAATCTTCAGCCTCCCCTGCTCCAGTCCTGATACACTTACATGGACCGTGTAATGCCTTCAGGACAATTCAATTAGGAAAGAGGCATTTGATCACTATTAAGACTTAAGACTCACATCCTAAAAGCATAATTTATCACCATCAAGGTCTATTGTATGACAATGGTAGATTAAGTGTCCTGAACATTTTCTGGAAGGTGACACATGGCTTCCTAGATCTGTTAGGGGTAAATGAGATTAGCCTTGTATGTGTCTCTCCTAAAAATGGAGCATAGCAGAACTAATCGCACTGACTAGCCTGTTTTTATTGTTTTTCCTACAATAGATTCTGGTTGAACATGGGCTATTTGTTGGCCTTCTCATCATAATTGCACCGCTTCCTGCAGGGAGCAACAGAGGGAGATGAAACCAATCAAAATAAGCCCATGCGCAGACTTCACTTTAAATCATCCTCGAATCAAAGCCATCAAATCCATCTAAACAAAGAAGCAGAACTGTGTTGAAACAAAACCCCTCCAAGATCTGTTTTTGCTGACTGGGAGACTTTGTCAAGTGGGAGAGGAATGAGTAAGAGTTGACAGTGAAAAATGGGAAAGAAAGGAAACGGAGGGAAGATGAGGATGCCAGGAAGTGAGAAAGGGCAGTGTGTGAGCAGCCCTCGGTGCCAGCTGACCCACTGTTGGCAGGTCTGGCTGCTGGGCCCTGTGCTGCTCTCAACAGTGCTCAGGCACAGAGGGGAATCCTAGGTGATTTGTCCGCTTGTCTGGATAATCCACCATCTGCCACACTGCGAAAGGCCCCAGGCCCATCCACAAGCCTTCATGTTGGACCCAAATGCTAAACATATGGAGGCAAGCAAACTGGAAAACAAAAATTGCAAAAAAAGACTCAATCAGGAAGCGATGGTTAGAAGGAATATGAATCTCTAAAAATCTCTTTACTGTACAAACACAGGATGCCTTAGGGTGTGCATTTTTGTTGTTCCTGTAACATTTTAGGTGATATAGATACATTTAAGATTAGAATTAAGGTTGCACAATAGAGTGGTACTTTCAGAAATATCCATGTATTTTGTAAGGACTGAACAGGAGCAGATGTTGCTTGTTTTTATATTTACAAAAACCTTGTTTTCATTTGAGGCAACAGTGCGATAGTCAGCATTTTACAGCGATGCTTCCAAGGATCCGCCTGCTGTAGAAAAGTGGTGTTTGGAAATATTATGCCTCCACAAATGTTAGTGTTTTCTACATTTGACTTGAAAGTAATAAAGCATTGCAGTAAAATGCAATAAGCCGAGCACTAAGCAGAGTTTATTAGACGTCTCCATCTGCACCAAACATCTCAGTTAAAGTGTAATAAGTAAACTCTACTGGTGGAAAACAGATAACTGTGACTGTGAAAAATTGTTGTCTGCAAAAATATCAATACTGTGCATCCTATGAGGAAAAATAACTGAGATCAACTGGTGTTGTCTTGTGCACAATTTCAAGCAAAATTGCAGTTTCTCCGACAGTGGACAATCACCACACAGACTGCCTCTTCACTGCACTCACATGGATCAAAGACCCTCCTCAATCCTCTGATGTTGTAAACCAGCCCCATGTTTGCTTTCTCTGATGAAGAATACAGCACACTCGAGAATGAATGAATCATATTCAAATGCAGATTGTAAAACAAGTCTGCACCACCCACATGAGCACAACAGAAATGATATTTTCAGAAGTGGAAAAAGCGTAGAAGGATAGCAAATGATAATCAAATGTCAAGGAAAACCCATCTCAGACAGGTTTGCCATCCTGTCAAGAATTACTTTCAATTTCCTAGTTGTTTATAGGGCCAGTAAACTGAGACACATGTGAATCTTTTACATGACTGGTTCTCAAATGACCTTTAGGAAATAGGAAAATTACTTTCCAGACCCTTTCAGGGTGGGAGCAGGATCAGGGCAAATACTGCATAATCGGGATGGTGATATTCCAAGCAATTGTTGGATGCCAGAACTAGCAACAAATATATAACAGGGGTTGAAAAAATAAATATGCCAATCTTCCTATTGTGGTTGAGTCTGTATGTGCTGTCAATATTGAGGGAGCTCCTTAGGTTGTGTTTTAGTTGACCAAAATGCTGTCACGTGTATCATTAAAAGATTACCTGACAAAAAAAAGAATCTTAGTGTGAAAAAGTAAAGAAACTGAACATCACCTGTTATAATTTATTTCATGCTCTAACAAATTTCACCCTAATACAGCTCAGTTATTGTACCTCAGAACAGCAAAGAAAAATAAACAGGTTAAATGACAGGAGACGAATGGACCAACGAGTGAGAGTTGGCAGAGAGAAATTCGCAGAATTACTTACTTTGTTGTACGTCTAAGATTGCACTTTTCCTCTGTTGTATTGCCTTTGACAACAGTGTATTGCAGCACCGACACACAGTGCTTTGAAGTGCCGTGAAATGACACAAAGAGTACTTTCATAAGAGGACATATTGAGTCACCGGCCAGTGGTGTGACTGGGCCTGGAGATGATTACTGAGGCTGAGGTGAATAATTTGGGAGAAGGGGTTCTGCTTTTTAGTCCTTAGCCTGGCTGCGTGGCTGAGCACTACAAAGGTATGCCAATATTTTAATCTAAGCAACTGTGATTTATGGTCACTTGAAACAAATGACTGTCATGGTAATCAAAGATGGAGTTTTCCCTTGAGTCATCAACACCTGCTGGTCTTACACTTACATTATTCCCTAGAGGACACATCACTGTGTATCTGCTTAATCATTTGGTAATTTACAATGGCTCTCTACCACTAGTCAAATCAAACAAATAGCCTACTGCAGTAGTAGTAGTGCACATAGAAAACGGATATCAAGTAAAAGGTCTTTCTCAGTGGAACAACATACAGTGGGACAAAAAAGTATTTAGTCAGCCACCAATTGTGCAAGTTCTCCCACTTAAAAAGATGAGGGAGGC